>JAYXIM010008875.1:0-15531 GCA_037575425.1 Anastrepha fraterculus | reverse complement strand
AAATGATTGCTCGCAGAAAGGGATGCTGCCAACTCAGAGCGGGCTTCACATGCAAAAGTTCTCGTTATCTGTTATAACATTGGCTTATCCTTGTGTTATAATTCAATTATTTACTATTATTAGTATGAAATTTTGTTAAATAGTTTATTTTAATCAAATTAATTTTAATAACTTTTGTTGTAAAATCTTGGAAACCCTTTTTCCATTGATTGAGTTTGATTTTCAGTGTCAGCGTAATCCACAAAATCGATTAGCTTATAACTAATTTAAAATTAAATTAAAACTAAATTAGTAAGTAAACAAGGCGAATTAAGTATCTTAGGTGGCGCCAATAAAAACAGTTAATTTTTTTTTTGCGATTTTGACAAATCTGACGTCAATTCCTTTCCCAATACAAAACAAAACAAAAAAACCAAAAAAAAAACAAATAAAAGTAGGAGAAATTACATGTTTGTGAAAATTCAGTGAATAGCTTGGTAATATTGGTATTTGTAAGATTTAAATTAATCAAACTAATAAAAACGAAGTGCCGTGTGTTAAATTGTGAAAGCCCAAATTGATGTGAAGCCCTTAAATGCAGTTTGTTTGCGTTTTTATGCGGAAGACATCGTGGCAAGAAAGTGTGTGCGTGCAGATAATTTCTTGTGTTTGGTTGTTTCTATTGCTTTCTCCTGCTCTTACTCTTCACAAACAAATAATTGTCCTTCCTTTTATTTGTTTATACATGGACTCTTACGACACAGCGAATTCGGAAAGCGCAATCTATTTTTCTATCATTCTTGGTAAGTTAAGTAATTTTTACTCTAATATACTATATTCCTCTCTCGGCGAATAAAACTAATACTCTGCAAGGCTCTCATTATGCCCGTCCTAACGTATGGCGCAGAAGCTTGGATGATGGTAACATCCTATGAAGCGTTCCTTGGAATGTTTGAGAGAAAGATTCTGCAGAAGATTTTTGACCTTTACTCGTTGGCAACGACAAGTATCGCAGGCGGTGGAACAATGATCTATATGAGCTTTACGACGACATAGACATAGTGCAGTAAATAAAGATCGAGCGGCTTCATTTGCTAAGTCATGTCATCCGAATGGAAAGAGACGCTCCGAAATGAAATACAAACTATGGACGCAGAAGGCTGCCGAGGACAAAGAAGCCCAGCCGGAACTAATGGTTACGGAGGAGGGTAGCGAACCGTCAGCCAAAACGCTCCCTATGTCTACCATACCAACCATAGTAGAAGTACCTCCTGATAGAGAACCCAGGCAAGTCACTGGGCCAACAAAATCCAGACAAGTTACTAGATCAACCCAACCCAAGCAAGTTACTGGAACGGCTTATATTTCCACCACACAAGAACTTTTGAAGGGACTGGACCTAGGAAAGCTCGAGTTGGATAAAAGGGGCGAGACAGAGTTGCGGCGCTCAGACGAAGTCGAGCCAGAGAAAATCTCACAGGAATGACACCACAAATCTTGGCAGTAGCCCAGATCAATCCACATCGCGCGGTTGCGGTACCAGCCATCATAGCACGATGCAGACCATCCTCAGGAGATCTGGGCATAATACTGGCTCAAGAGCCGTGGGCCAACAGAGGCATGGTAAGGGGCTTCAGGAACAACAACAATAAGATATTCTAAATATATAGGTATCCTCTCGCAAAAGAGACCTAAAGCATGCGTAGTGTTAAATATAAACATTAACTACTTTTGCATTACAGAGTTCTTAAACCGGTATCTCGTTGCGATCCAGGTACAGCTGCTGGTGGGCGAGACCCACAGAGACGTCGTAGTGGTGTCGACATATTTTGCGGTGTATAACAGCACCGTTCCCCCAGATGAGGTACGGAGTTTTTAAGCTACTGCAACAGAAGGAAGCTACAACTCCTGATGGGATGTGAAGGCAATGCGCGTAATGAGGAATGGAGAAGCACCGGCTGTAACAGAAGAGATATCTCTATTTGAGTTTTTTATAAGTTATGATGGCACTTCGCCCTCACATTCTTTTGTGCGCTCTACTCTTCACAGTACCGCATCTAACCCTTGGGTTCCCTTATTAGACCTTAGATGGAGCTATGGTGTGCTGAGCTTGATGCCTGTCTTCTGGCTGCAATTGGCCGAGAGGGTTTGAGTCCTATTGGTATCGAAGCCAACGCATCCGTTACTTCGTTCCCATTTGAGCAATAACAATAAATCAAATTATAATAAAATTAAAATAAAAATGAAGCAGAACACAATTTGAAAAGAAGAAAGGCAATCAAAATAGTGAAAGTTTTATTCGCAAAAAATTTTAATCGATTGTTTTCCATAGCATTCGTTTTATGAAATTTCAATTAATTTGAGCAGCGTTTGCTGGCGCCAATTTTTGCAAATATCAGGTCTGTTCATGGAGCCAATAATTTGTAACAATTGTTTTGGTGTTCATTTACCCAAAAAACTTGTAAAGTGGGGGAAATGAGAGCGCAAAATCACATTTCATTTTGAGGGGAAGTTGCAAGATTTTACTGGGTGAATTTTTACTTGTAAGAATTTGCAAGTGAGAAAAACAGCCGATTACAAAGTAAAAATAAACTCGAATTAAAATTTGCGAATTGAGTCAAAGTTCTAAATTTAAATAAAAATGGTGATTAAAATGGAGAATGTAAGTAAATCTGCTTTAGATAGAATTTATAAAGTTTATTTGAAATGATAGATTAACTAGGGTTTGCAAATGGAATGTTCTTCATCCAACAGCGACGATGAAATGGAACAACTTGTTGTGGACAAAATGTGATGTTAAGCATTTTATTTGCATTTGTTTTATTTAATTAATTTTATAATTTCTTAAACTTGCAAATTGTTAATGGTTTTGCATTCGTGTATTTTTTTTATATTTTTCTCTTTGAGAGCGCTTTCTCGGAAATTATGTTACTGGATAATTTTTACATATGTGGAGCAACATCAAAACGCATACCACAAATAGAAGGAGGAGCTCGCCCAAACACCCAAACAGGGTGTACGCGCCAAGTATATATATATATAATCCTTCCATGAACAGACCTAATAATAATTATTAGGGGGATCAAAATCTGGCACAAGAAAGTTTTTACTCTTAAAATATACCATTCGATTGTTTTCCATAGAATCCGCTTTATGAAATTTCGATTAATTTGAGCAAATCTCGCTAGCGCCAAAACCTACATATATTTCTCATAAATGCAAATTTTTTTTTAATAATAATAATGAACGTCAGAAACGGAAAAAATTTTGAATACAAAAATAGGTGTGTTCGGTAAATAATTTGCCATCACTAACCATCAGTCAAAATCAAGAGCTCAAGCGAAAATTCTCTCCCAAAGAACAGAAGAAGCAAAAAAGTTAACGAACATAAAATTTACCATTACTTGCAAAAACCAGTAGAAGAAGACATATCAGCTGAGATTTTTTAAAAATGTTTTTGCTGTCCAAGGAAACTACCATAAATAGATTTCATATACTCACGCTTTTTGCTGCTAAATTTTCCATTTTATTACAATATTTCTGGACCAGGTTCACCCAAAAATAAAATTGTTTGATTACAAAAAATTCAATCATAGACTTTTTGGCTGTGATTCACAATAATGTATATTGGGCAATTTTTGGCAAACTATAATGTCTTTATTAATGAAACTTGGTGCAGATGTTAGGGAGGTGTTAAGGAACAATCTTTATAATTCCAAATTATTCGGAAAATAATAATTTCGTAATTATTTGTCTTCAAAGTGCCCTCGAGAACTTCACTATAGTTTGACACATTGCACTATATATTTTTTAACACTTCACTAAATATACACTCACACACGTGTTTTTATTTATTTTTATCTTTATATTCGAATTATTTTCTTTAAAATTAAATGCAAATGCATTTCTCCATACAATCACTTTTCAATTTTAAACGCGAATAAGAAGAAGATTGGAATGACAACAGTATGGTGCTGCCGGATGCCTGCAAATGAAAACAAAAATATGAACAAAAATGAAGTATTTGAGTTTAGTGTTAATGTTGCGGATGGGGGTTATTGTGCCTCCTTGCTACACACACGCATATGACGTTTTAATTTTGGGTTCAATGGTTTTAACACGGAAAGGAGTTCTACGCAAGAATACTGTGGATTGCGCAGCCGAAGTTGGACTGATGAGGGCCGCCCACGCGGGCAGAAGTTCTACGCAAAAATACTGTGTATTGCGCAGCCGGAGTTGGACTGATGAGGGCTATTTTTTTAAAGCCACTACAGCCACCCTATTTGTTTTGCAGACATGATAATCGATTTTTGTGGAGAAAATCTGTGTATAAAAGGCAGTTTGTAAAACTGATCGAAGCAGTACAATGCACTTGTAAACCGTACTTTTTGGCTTTTAATTACTTTATTATTTTTTGTGTCACGCTTAATATCATTGTTTTTAAGTTTCGGTGAGTTGTATGTTTTTATTTTCAAAAATATTTCTCAATTTTAAATTACAGCAAAAATACTGCAATTTTACAATCAACCCTCCACTGAACATCTCTGCATACGAACTTCGTTTTTATTTTATTTATTAGGTGTATGGCAACACTAACTTTTCAAAATTACAGAACTTTAACATTAATTACTTAAAAACTATAAGCCTCCGGAGGGTGCGGTTTACAGTTTTATGATGGGGATATACCCCTCTATCGCCCCCTTTTAACCTTTTTTTCAACGCAATATATCCGTAAAAAAAATTCGTATAACTGTAACGTAAAATTATATAATATTACCAAAGCAAGAATCTGCTTAAATTTATCCAGAGTCATTCTCTAAAAATTCGTAAAAATCAACTCCACTTTCCCAGATGCGCCGTTTTGCTTCCGTAAATCTAGGAATGACTTCCTCCATTTTACCTGCTCTTCTTTCCCAACAAGATTTAGTAGTCCTTGCAATTCTTTACTTCCACTAAGACAGCAAGCGACAACATATTTAAAATGAAATGGTTTGCGTGGAATGCCCACAAAAATAAGAATCACTTTGATTGACTGTTTCGAATGCGTGAAAACTGATAGTTCGACTGCGAGTGGCGATCGCTGATATAAATGTGCAGAAAGGTGTCAGCCGGAAAGTTGCTTTGATATCTAAACTGTCAAACTTTGTTTACCTTAGGAAATTCAACGGCATAGGAAATTTAACAGAGAGAGAAGTGAATGAAATGAAAGAAATTGCTGCTACTTCTTTAATTACGTCAGCAACTCATTTGAAGCCTTCATAGTCGCTGAGAGCTGTTAGCGATTACACTTTCTGTACTCTTCTTCAGAGTGGAGAATTCAAACAACAGCAAAATGCCCGCCCCTGCAAAATTTGAGATTTCACGTTTGACAATTTAGTGTTTTTCTTGCTTTACTACTGCTACGTCATTGACACGTCTTGGCTTTGACTCAGAACTATATTCACTCCATTTTTACAATATTGACATTATAGGTGTGTTTCTTCATTCATCGCAAACGTTCGAAATACATTTTTCAGTTTACTTACATATTTGTTTGAATGTTTCGAATAATCCACACGCATTTTTTTCGTTTCGTTTCTCTCGGACACGAAATTCATAGAACATCCTGCTGATCAGCTGTGTGCGCATGCGTATGTACAAATGTAAACAATTGCATGAAAAACTAGCGCTAGAGAAACCAAATAAGTTTTTGCAAATTGCTTAACGAAAAATAGCGAGCTGTAAAAATGCTAAGTTAAATCAATCATTTGAAATGTTAGTTTTTTGTTTAATAATAGGCATCTTCGATTCGACAAGAGGCGTATAGAGAAGCAAGTGACACAGAGAACGTTAAATATACATTAACGTTCTCTGAGTGACATCAGTAAACATAAGTTGGCAGCACTGGAAAGGAGCTGGCAAATCTTCAACTTCAACTCGTTACTTGTGATGCTCGTGCCCGGTCAATACCCTTATAATGCTTGTTATTGTAGTAAAATACTATAAATGCAATGATAGCTTCATTCAAAATTTTCAATGCATACTTTCAGGCGGCGCGAAACATTAAAAGCAAAGGAAATATATAAAATTTTGCGCGATATGTAGTGTGGAGCAGAACACTTCTATTTGATGTATGTTAAGTTGTCACCCCATTTTTAAATCAGTGTGAAATTCTTCAAATAAACTTTATCCTAATTATGGTAAAGTTAAACGTGCCTACAATTCTCTATTTTAATTTTAATGAAGGAAATAAACTCCTTTGATTGCGGAGTTAACAAAATTCGTGCACACATTTTGGAAACCGTGGATTGTTACAAAAGCGCTCAAATGTTGTTCGAATTAACCGATTTTTCGAAGATTACAAGGTTGCTTTCTGCATTTAGATTTTTACCTTGGGCTTACACAGGCAATTCTCTGCAAAAAATTGAAATTACATCATAGCTGTTAAAAAGAAGAAAAAGTGGCCGTCTGGCCGTCTAAGACAATTCACTTTTAAGCAACCGCTGTTGTGTCGTTTCGTACAAATTACTTTCTCTGACTTGGATTTTTTCACGAATTGCAAGGAAACTGGACCGAGCTGGCCAGTTACGTCACATTTGTATTTCAAGAGGAAGTGTAATCCAAGCGGTTTTAAGATGGGTAGAGGATAAGGCTAGAAACAGTATGGGTATTTTTTAATAAAATGTAGTTTTTGTGTTTAATTATATTTTACAAGTTCCAACAATTACTATAACTGGTCTAATGAATGTTAAAACAACCAACAAGAATATAAGGTTGGAAAATCGTTATCTTCTACCTATCTTCTCCAATTTTTTTTTTATTATTTGTTTTTTTTTCTTATCGCACAGCGTTTTTCTCAAAATGGTGTTTTCAAAGTCGATGACCAACAATACTCGAAATCGGTTAGTCTCAAATTTTAACACAAGCTTCTTAAATATATTTTTTAGTAATTAATATTAATTTACAATTTAAAGCCGAAACTTTGAAGAAGCCGCCATTTTGTGAAAAAAATTTATTTTGCTTATTCCGTCGATTAATTACTAGATTTAGCATTACTTTAACGAAATCTGTTTGGTTTTCTAATTTCAGAGGACCCAGTTCAGAGACATAGTGGTCACCGCAAAACTTCTTTTTTGAGGGAAGCTCCCGGAGATCAGCTGTAGCTCCAAATAAATATTTTATATAATTATTATTTTTGCTAATACTAAGCCTTAAAATACAGTTAAAAGATAACATAACATGAACACAAATTTTTAGATCAATAAATTTAAAATTTTTCTTGGAAAAAATTATGTAAAATTCGCTTTTTTCGACCATCTAACTGTATATAACCCCTTAACAATCGCTAGCCGGGAGTCAGTTCAAAATGTTTTGGTCGATTGTTAGGTAATATGTTTCTTTGACTAACCTAAAAAGGTAAGCCCCTTAGAAGTCATGTTACAAGTAAACCTCATATATTTCGCAACTCACTTTTATAACAGATCAAAAAAGAAATATTATATGTATAATATCTCTTAATATTCCGAGTATGCATTTCGGTTTTACATTTCTCTCTTCATTAATTGATTTGAAAAAAGTTAAGAAATCTTCGAAATTCTGAGTAAAATTATTACAAGAAAATACAACTGCATTTTACACTGGCGAATTCAAGTTGGATTGCGGCGACGGCGCCGCACACTGGGGATTTTTGTACAGAGATGCGGAAAAAAGTATACATCCCAAAAAATATTTACATTTTTACTACTAACGAAGTTGTATATATTTGTGTATGAAAAGAACATGTCTAAAAACTATTTTTTAAAAAAATTAAAAAAAAATTTTTTTTTTTTAATTCATAAATTTAAATTTTTTTTTTTTTTTTTTTATTAATATAAGCCAGCAAATATTTACGCACAGGATACATGTAAGTTCATAATTCTGAATTACCCTCAAAATGTCAAAACAAAATTAAAAGTGTTTCGTTATCATTATGCACACACTAGAAAGCGTTTAGTTATTATCATTGCCAAAAAATAATCAGTGGCGCCTGGTGGCACCTGCAATTGATTAAAACTGAAAGAGACGTTATTAAGCAACACGTTGATACTAGTTTCTGACCGTAGGTAAATGTAGCTCAACTTGCAGATCCAAGAATAGGATATTTTTTTTTTTTTCGTAAAATTAATTATAAATAGATAATCAAATGCTTTACAGCCTTTGTTCTTCCGGCTAAAATATATAAAAATATCGTACCCTAAATGAAAAATAAAAATTTGGAAGTCGGCTCAAGCAAAAGGAAAAAAAACCACCTTGGGCTTTGAAGTTTTTTCTTAGTCAGTTCAATACTATAAAAAAATTATACTTTTGAGATATCTATAAAAAAAAAACTGTAAGTCGGAGTTTAGTAATTCTTTTTGATTTTATTGTTGGTCCTATTCTGGAATTTAGAAATACCATTAAACATTGCGTAGGTGGTATGTTGCAAATTTGACTTTTTTCCGCAAAATCCCCAGTGTGCGCCGGTGTATATTCGAAAGGCCTCGACACTTACATGCCTTTTCGCCTGGGGAATTGGAATCGTATTTTTCAAGCAGAAGTTCTCAGCATAAAAAAGCTTACAGGCGTAACAATTGTGAAATTTGTACTTTTGTTATATTTTATTATTTATTTTTCAACCAGAATGGTTTTTATGATGACCTTTTTCATGGCAGAAATACACTCGGAGGTTTTCCGTTGCCTGCCGAAGAGCAGAAAAAAAATGTTTCTATCATTTTGCTGTTTCACGCACGGAGACTCGAACCCACGCACTTCCGAATGGTAGTCACGCACCAGCTCATTCGGCTAGGGCTTCCGATTGATATTAGTGCCTGGGAATATAACAATCATACTTAGCACTAAAAGATCGTGGTCGAGTGTGGAAAATTATAATGGGTCGTCAAACATCTCTTGAAGAGCGTGAAATAGAACGAAATCACTATAAAGATCGCGAAAGCAAATGAAAAATCGCTGAAATCGCAAAATCAGCGCAGCACAGTTAAACAATTACTGGTAAAAGGATGGAGGTCAGCTGAAGAAACCGGAAATTCAATTTGGCTTTTATTAAAAGTAATATGGATAAATATATACTATAAATAAATAAATATTTGTATATCTGAGAGGAAAATTAAACATTCGAGGCAATTTTCGCTGCTATCAGGAGAACAACCCGAAACATAAATGGACTCAGAATCGGCTCATTTGGAATTGCCCGCATATTGTTCAAATCCCAGCGTAATCGCCATGCTTGAATGTTATTGTTCATCTGTGGTCGATTTTAAATAGGGAAATTCGAAACCAATAGGACTTCAAACAGGCGTTAAAACAGGAATAGAAAAACACTTCTTTTGAAAATACTAAAAAGTTGGAGGAGTAGGTTCCAAAAGAAGATACCCACAAAGTATTACTTTATTACTACCTTAAAGTTTTTATTAGGAATTCAGAGAGAACGTAGGTTCGAATCTCGGTGAAAGATCAAAATAAAGAAAAAGTTTTTCCTAATAGAGGTCGCCCCTTGGAAGGCAATGGCAAACCTCCGAGTGCATTTCTGCCATGAAAAAGCTCTGCATAAAAAATATCTGCCGTTTGGAGTCGGCTTAAAACTGTAGGTCCCCCTATTTGTGGAACAACATCAAGACGCACGCCACAAATAGGAGGAGGAGTTCGACCAAATATCCATAAAGGGTGTACGCACCAATTATAAAAAAATATATGTATATAAAAAAAGTTTCCATTACCATGTTTTTTGGAATTGCATCATTTTGGCTATGGGCTGCATTTATAGTTTGTGTTATATTCTTTGTAATCTTATTTTTTATATTTTGTAATAATATTTAAAATTATTTTTTCGGTGTATTTTCAATAAAAGCACTTTTTATTACCAACTAACGTATCAATTTTGTCAAAAATGTTTTTTTTATTTTCCGTTAATCTCCGCTATAATTAGAGCAAAATCTACAAAACAACGAAAAATTCATAATTTCAAAATACTCAGTTAATACAATATTAGAACGAAATTCAATTATTTTTATATTTTTTATAGCTATAGCATAATTAGAGCAAAATCTACAAAACAACGAAAAATTCATAATTTCAAAATACTCAGTTAATACAATATTAGAACGAAATTCAATTATTTTTATATTTTTTATAGCTATAGCATAGTGGGCATATTAAGTACAAAATAAATTTTACTGACAGGATTTCTTCATACCAACATACGAACTACAAAATAAATTTTAATGACAGGATTTCTGGGAATTCAATATTGAATATTGAAAATATTTTTTCAATATAGATTTTTAGCTTATTTCCCATTTTTTGCTTTAAAACATTAAAACAAAACAATAAATTGAAAAACATGTATTTTCTAAAAAAATATATGCAACTGTGGAAAAAAACTTTTCGTCGCCAATTGCTTTTCGTCTCTACCTGCAATAGCTGCTAATATCTCAACAAATCTTCACATTTCTTCCACTTATTAGCAATTACTTACCCATACCATTAGCTTCGAAGCAAAACACAATTTTTGTTGTTGACTAAAATAATTTTAATAATTTCAAATTTCTGAATAAAAACATTTTTGTCTTGTTTAATTTTAGTACGAAATTTCATCACTTGTACCAAATCACGGTTGCAAACTCGTGTCGCCAATTTCAAATAATTTACTAATTTAAAGAACTTTTTGTTTTGTCATCAAGTCCAGCTAGATTCCTCTGCACTTAAAGTGAGTTAATGTCATTGAACTGCATTTGCCGTTGCTCTTGCGATCCGTATTTACGGTTCTAATGTTTTTGTTCTCCCACATTTAGCAACACATTGAGCTGTTGTTGTTTTTTAAACAATTTTGCTCCACTGCCGGCAAACGTTATTCAAGGTAAACTATTCCAGGTATAATCTAAAGTAGTTGCAAATGGCAATACTTTCCAATGAGAGTATTTTTAATTTACTTGCACAAATATCCACATTCCTAGGGATCTCTTCACGGCGAATTCATACAAGGTGATGTTACTAGGACAGCAGATTTGTTTTTTCTTCCGTTTTGATGCTTTGAATCGAGGCTTATCAATAAGGTAGCGCCAGGGCAGCTGACTTGACTTTGTTTTTAATTTTATGTGATCTTCATACCAAAGGTTCTGAAACTTTTTTTCAAACGCTCATGGAAATAGTTTCTTTTGGATGATCTGGTTCAAAAGTTGACTCATTATAAAAATAAAGGGTGGTTAAGTTTCAAGAAAGAAGTCCAACGGTGTCGTTGACGTTTAGGTGTGGTTCACATTCAACATCAGCCCTTGAAATTTAACCACCCTTTATATAAATAATAGGCGCGTACATTTCTGTCCATCTTGATGTTGTTCCACAAATGGAAGGACCTACAATTTTAAGCGACTCCGAATGGCAAATTGTTTTCCATGGCAGAAATACACTCGGAGGTTTGCCATTGCCTGCCGAAGGGTGACCACTATTAAAAAAACGTTTTCTATCATTTTGCTGTTTCAAGTACCTACGCACTGCCGAATGGTAGTCACGCACCAACGCATTCGGCTACGGCGACTCATTAGTGCATCAAAGTTAAATAGTCATTAATGTCCATTAGAGTGCTTCCTATATCTCAACTTTTGAAAAGTAGCCCCGTCGATCCGCCCTTTTTTTATTGTTAGTCATAGTTTGAGTTATGTAGTTATATGAACGTGATAAATAATACCACTGGACATCTTCTGGCGTATCGGTAAGTTCTTAACTCTTCCCTCGCAAAAACATTACACGGTCCTGTCGGCTCTGTTCTATCGCACATTGGCGAAACTCTATCGCACAGCGACAAGCGAAACAATTCCTAACGCCGGACAGAGGAATTTCTTATAAGCTACTTCCGCTTAGCAGAGTAGACTTCAGACTTTTAATTGGTTACTTTATAGGCCACTGTAGCCTAAGATTCACTTAAACAAAATTGGCCTCACTGAGACTTTCATCTGCGGGTTCTGTGAAACGGGCACTGAAAACTCGGAACACATTTTTTGTAAATGTCCTGCACTAGGCAGAAAACATTCTTGATAGCTGATTGTTAATTTTGCAGCAAATCTGCCATCTGTGAACGGGTAGATTAATTTTTGTGGATTTATTGCTAATTACTGCATACGGAACGTACTGTTAGAATAGAATAAAAGTATAATAGGTGGAAAAAAATGTGTTTGGTTATATAAAGACCTCCCTAATATTTATTCTCAGCATTTTAATATTACCATCATTTAAAAATTATATATTTTAGAATTTTTCGGTGAATAAGATATAAAGGGTGCTTCAAAAGACGTGATTTTTAGCTTATTTCCCATTTTTCCTTTTAAAACATTAAAACAAAACAATAAAATGAAAAACATGTATTTTCTATAAAAAAATATATGCAACTGTGGAAAAAATGTGTTTAGTTATATAAAGACCTCCCTAATATTCATTCTCAGCATTTCAATATTACCATCATTTAAAAATTATATATTTCAGAATTTTTCGCTGAATAAGATATAAAGGGTGCTTCAAAAGACGTGCCTAGGTGTTTAATATTTTTGTTACATTTGTTTTGTTTAATAAAAAAAAATCACAAATGGCCGTTTAAGGGGAGAGACACCGGTAAAGTTTCGAAAAAATTTTTTTTTTATATAATGTTAATATAATCCTTTAAGAATACGTTTAAAAAATTTTACAACGTAAATTTGAGTATTTCTTATATTATAGATCGTCAACCGTGACGTCTGTATTCTTTGCGTTCGAGCGCTGGGAGAGGTATAGTTACGTTGCCGACTTTAGACGCGTTTTTCTCAAAACTATATTATTCGAATTGGCGTACACGATAACTCGATTAACCGATCTCTCTGAAATTTTGCACACATCTTTTTTATGATATTACTTTCTTTGCATTTCAAGTTTTCGAAAATTTTTTTCGAATCAAAAATAGTAGGAAAATTCGCCCCAAAATTAATTTTTTTTAAGCATTTTATTCCGCGATTTTTTCCCCCCATTTTTGTTTAAATCACATAGAAATTATGACATTCATAAACAAATAAATTTTTGGTTTTTCTTATTCAGGTCACTGACGGCGATTGAGAAGTCCCGCTGCGACCTTCAATTCACCATTGAGTAGGTAATAAAAGTGTTGCTGTTTGAAGCATTCTAGTGCAAGTTACGCACATTTTTATTTATTCAAATTCTTCAACAAAAGATTTTTGAAGTACATATTTAACCCTTTTATTTTTTGTTCTCCGTGAAGCCTCACAAAATTACTCTTCTTCTCCGCTTTGCACTTTCACTTTTATTAGACTGATCAACAATTGTATTAAGTAAAAAAAAAATTGTATATATGCACATATAAGCCCTATAGTATCTAATTAAGTATTAATACATTTTTTAAGTTGGAATCAGTGGCAGAGAGAAAGGTCCAATCAAACCAGTAAGAACTTATTTTTTCGAATTTATTTCTAATACGGTCACTAATCTGCCATTTTCGCGCCACACCCTTGATACTGGATAAATTACCTTTCCAACAACACCAAATATTATACAATACCCATATTTGGGACCAACAAATTTTTTCATTTTGCCCGCTCAGATCGAGCTGTGCGTCGCGGCGAAGCAAGTGCAACGTCGATTTGTCTGGGTAAGCGTACGGTAAACGTGCGTGCATATGTATGTAAATGCGTTTTCCGAATCGTATATATACAATAAGCTTCTTCTTATCGCCAAGCGTTAGCAAGTAGAAGAGACCTAATATATCGCATCAATACTGCTACTGATGGTAAAATATTAATACTTTCTAAAGTGAAGCTTTGCAATCCTGTTGACGTTTTGAAACACTTTATTTGCTTTGAATATTATTAGAATGTGAAAAATTAAATATTAAATACAAATGCCTTATGATAAAAACAATTTCATTAGGTACAACTTACTTTTCTTCGTTCTCCGCCATTCTTTTCTTTTGTATACATATTGCATCACGTGATACTTTGAATGCTATTTGATGCGTATCGAAAACATCTACGAAAATCTCAAGGCTTTCAAGATTGCGTTTAGGAAAATGTTACTTTTTTCGCACATAAAGCAACAGGCATTTTTGAAAAATCCCTTTGTTTCTCAGCATATGGAATTAGATAAGAATATTTCTTACACAAACATTAGGCTATCATTGAAATATTATTTGAAATAACATCCGAAGGTCATTCTTATGTAAAAGTTAAACAAAAGACACGCGCTTACATGATTTATATGAATATACTCGTACATACATACGTACCCGGAGCCAACAACAACGAGTTCTTAGTATGTATTTGTATGCTTCTGCACACACTTGACACACAGCAGCTAAGCAAAGACCATTCGATCCGACAATAGTTCTCTCGCCCATAACTCTACACATAAAGCACAGCCGTGGACACATTCATACATACTTCCATTTGTATTTGCATAGGCACCCAAACACATTCCCACATACCACGATTCACCAAATTCGTGTGCAGGTAGTTGTGGTGCTCTCATTTTATGAATGATCGTACTTTCTTTTGCGAAATATGCACTTGCGTTTATGCAAAAACCGCAATTATAATGGGTTGTTTACGTAAAACGGTTACAATGTTATCAATTGGTATTTCTTTAAAAGAAAGAAAGTTCGAGAGACACCTGCGTGAGAGACTACAATTCAGCAGGGCAGAACCATTGTTAAGAAAAGTAGGTGTGACACTTTAAAGTACTCTCGAGCGATAACCTTGAAATAAATGGGGAATTTAGCCTCCAAGCAGACTTTTGTGAAGAGGAATTCATGAAAATAAATTGTATGGGCGTGTCATGGGCAGAAAAAACCCGTTACTGTCGAAAAAATATATTAAGGCACGTTTGTCTTTCGCAAATTCCCATAGAAATATCTAAAATTATATGTATATTATAATTAAAAAATACTTTTCACGAATGAAACTAAAACAGATAGGACAAATCTGATTGGTCCTTATGGTAAGGCTTTTGTTCAACGTGACAACGTCAATCCCCGATATACAACAACGACCTTAACTCAAAGGTAGCTTCAATCTGGGGATTTCCTGCAATATACAAGTACAATAGGCACCTTCGCTTCACCACTTCTCTGCTCGCTATCTCTGGGCTCTGCCCACTTGACGAAAAAATTGCATGTGAAAACAACAACAAAGTATTTCAGACTCTTCAGCGTCGCCGCTACTAACGAATCATGCCATTGCGTCTGCGCTTATGAATGTATTTTGCTCTTGTAGTTACAGGGCTTACAACTTGTATGTATGTTAGGACAATAAGTGTACACACGTACATATGTATGGCATGTGCGTCGATTACTCTTTATTTTTAATCTGTATGTGAGCAAAGCCATCGTTGCTCATCTCTATAACTCGACACAATAATTTGCCTATCGTCTTCCTTTCATACTTCTTACCTTCCAAAACAGAGACCGACTATTTGAGGGGAAACGAAATAGTTTTTATTCGAAATTATGAGTTTATGCACTCAGTAAGTGATATAAAATGGATTATGCCCTCCCTAACTTGTCCAGCA
>JAYXIM010008873.1:0-15734 GCA_037575425.1 Anastrepha fraterculus | reverse complement strand
ATTGTACCATTATAATTCGATTTAACAGGCTGCACGCACGAAAAAATGTGTCGTTACCTTGCTCATTAGTGTTACCTTGCTCTTTAGCGTTACCTTGCTCATTAGTGTTACCTTGCTCATTGCCGTTACCTTGCTCATTTGTCGTTATCTTGCTCATTGCATTGAATGAACTGCAAGCGAAAGCGCGGAACGAACGACAAAGCAAACAAAGCAAACGAACGGCAACGTTCGACATCTTGCTCTCTCCTACTTAAGTGAGCGCATATGTACATACATAAATTCACGTATTTGTATTTGCATATGCCTTCTTATTGATTATTATTAATTTGATTTACTTGAAGAATTTAAAATAAAACCAAGTTTGTTAATAATACCTGTTGTTTTAATGTTATTATTATTAATTTGTTTATTATATATGAAGGAAAAAATGTATGGTAATATTTACCACATACCTTATAAAATATGATGTATACTAATATATGTATATAAACATGCATATATTTTACATATACAATTTCGCGCAGTTTTCAAAAAGAATAAATCTATATGTAAAGATGCATACAAATCATATGGACATATCAAATATACGAATCTATTCCGTACGCAAGCAAATGTAAGCTAATGTGCTTGAACTGCAAGCGAGAGCGCGGAACGAACGACAAAGAGCACAATCGGCCCCCGCGTTCGGCAACGTTCGACATCTGGCTCTGTCCTACTTGAGTGAGCATATATATGTATGTATATGCCCATTTGTATATAAATTCACATACTTGTATTTGCATATGCCTTCTTCCTGTGTGCATGGTAATGAACCATTTCTCTGTTGAGAATAGGACGATGATAGAAAAAGTAGGAAATGAAAGGGAGTGTTTCGAGTGTAAAGTGTCTTGAAAAAGGCAAATCGACGATGGTGCCTCTTAGTGTTGTTGACTTATTAACTCTGATGCACAATCGAAATTGAAGATATCTTTCATGAATTTGATAAATGTTTCGTCATTTTTCACGTTTGTGTAAATGTAACTTGACCTATTCCATTGCAATTCCATTTACCTCCTCCTCTATATCCATACAAAATATCTATCAAACAAATAAAATTAAAATTTTGTTTTGAAAATTGCAACCATTCCATCAACATTTTCTTATAACGTTGTCACGTTAAACTATCGTCAGTAAACCGACTTTACAGACAACCTCTTTTATTTATAAATTAAATGTTTACTCTATGCTGGCTTGCCAAAGCCATTCCCGGTAATGAAGTGCACTGAGGAAGGCATTAACCTCCAAACAGATATTGATAAGCCACACTTTTGGTGTCATAGTTTGGCGTCTCTTTGAATTTATCTAAACGTCTTCGTATGACTTATTCGAAGATATTCCTTTATTTTATTTTATTTTTATTTTAATTATTAACAATAGCAAACGCAGCGCTAGCAGCAAACGCTTTCGGTTGACTGGTGACCTGTGTTGGGCCAGATACGTCGATAGGTCGGTGCCCTTTAGAAATCTATACATTTTGTTGCTATTGTAGTCAGTGGTGTCTTTTAAAAGTAGGGGAGCATCCCTGTTGTCGAGGTGGTGATGCCTTTGAGAAGCAAGTTCTGGGCGGCATACCAGTAGGTTATGCACACTGACTGTAGCTCAGGAGAAAGGGCAGGTGTTGGATACACGGGCAGCAACAGTTGCTGTTAGTTGACTAAATGACAGTTCAGAGTGTTGATTGCAAACGCGTGGAAGCATTTCGCCGAGAGTAAACGCGAAAAAGGAAAATCAGTAATGGATTTCAAACGTAATAGTGTGATTGCATTATATTTGGCTGGAAAATCACAACCAGCGATTGTTCGTCAACTCGAGCACCTTAAAGGAAATGAAGCTATTGTTTATCGCACCGGTACTCGTTACAATGATACTGGTAGCATCACGACACGTCATGGAGGTGGTCATCAAAAGACTGCAATGTCACGTGAAATGGCTTAAAAGTGAAGAAGAGCCTTGAGCGAAATCCCCGACGAAGTGCCAATCAAATGGCGAAGGAACTGAAAATATCTGACCGTAGCATGCGCCGCATACTGACAAATTATTTCAAAGTCAAGCCCTACAAGAACCAAAACGCGCATGATCTCACACCAGAGCAGCAACAAGTCAGATTTGAGAGAGTGAAGGAGTTGCTTCGCTTGGCCGAAAGCGATCAATTACCGAACATTGTGTTTTCTAACGAAACAATTTTTCAAGTTGAACAATTTGTAAACTCCCAAAACGACAAGGTTTATTTTACCTACCTATGAAAGGTTAGGTTCGGTGGCAGACCATGGACGTTTCAACAGGGCTCGGCTCCGCCTCACAAAGCTCGAGTGAACCAAGAATGTCTAAAAAACAACGTTCTGAATTTCATAACGTCCACACAATGGCTCTCAAATTTACCAGACGTGAATCCGATGGATTATTCTCTTTGAAAAAAACCATTATCCACGAGCGGGCCAAAATGCCAGCAAGTCCCATTCGGGGAGCTTACGATTCGTTTCTGGATCGTCTCAAGGCCAGAGTCGATCAAAAGTAAATTGATTCTTAACTTTGCATTATTTTCACACATTTTTTACTTTGAACTGAATAAAAGTAATTTTCCAAACTAAATTTACGGTCCTATTAATTGGTTACTCTTCGAGTGCCGGACTCTGCATAAAAAAAAAAAATAAAACAATTGTAAAACCAACCTCAAAATGTCACTGCTTTATTCATGCTCAGTGAGTTATTTCTGTGGTGAACAAATTCATTAGGTGAACTTGGAGTTCACCTATTTCGCGCTCTTCAAGATCGCCCCATTAGCTTAAGTTATATAAATTGCTCAAGGTTTAAATTTAAAGCACATTGCAATAAAAAACAACGATTTAAAATTTGAGCGACGTAAAACTTGAACTTTATTGCACTGAAATTAAATAAGCTTCAAAGCTGCGTACTCAAATTTTTTGTTTTTTACATTCACACATTATAATTTCTGTATTCGGAATATAGTTTGAAACTTTGAAAAACTGTATTTTCATAAAAAAAATTGTTAAAAAGAGTTAAAATAACAAATATTGTGAGCTTTGCAGTCAAAATCGTAAGTCCTTAGGAAATCGTTAGTCCATACTTTATTTAGTAAACGAGCCTGACTGCTCTAAGTATTTTTTGCTGGCATCTCGAGTTCCAAAGTTGTAATCAGGCAAGCCAACTTTCGACATTTAATATGAGCTCGTGATACGTTTTCAACTGTAGTTTGTGTATATGTAATTTCATGCAACGATTGAAAGCATTTAGTAAAATCCGCTTGAACTCTTTTGCTTCTCTCCTACTTGACTGCTGAACTCTCAATAACTCTCGCACATGTACACCACTTTCGAACTTACATATGCCAATCCATATTCATTCGTATGTACATTTACTAACACCACTACGTGCCTGCACATGAAACTTCCGTGGAAAGTTGAACCATAACCGGCATTTATAATTCCATTTATTACAACGTTTAACAGCTGTTGAAAAGTATAAGCTTACAAAAAGCATTGAATGGCACAAAAAAATCTTCGCATTGCGCATAAATTCATTATAATTGCAGAAATTGTGAAAAGGTGTAATACAATACGTTTTTATGCGCCTGCATGTATGCAACGCATTTTTTCCAAATACAATGAAAAGCAAGCAAATGTGCGAGTAATCAAATGTGTGCTTGAATAATAACCAGATTGACCGAATGACAGCATTAAAATTTAATTATTGTACACTTTCCCCAGGCTCATATATATATATGAAGGCAGAGGCGGGAAAAAAATAAAGAATCAGTCGAGAGTGCACGTTCGCATTGAAAAAGTGAATAACGGTAGTTAGGGTGTTTGCGACTGAGTATTCGCAAAATGAAATAAAATTTAAGGCTAATGCACGTACTTAAGTTTTTTTTTTTGATTTTTTTGACAACACTTGCCACTAGCGGTAGCAGTAGCGCTAATGGATAGTTACTGGCGTGTGCACATAAAATTTATTGTGAAAGTAGTTTTTTTGTTTAAATGTAATTCTATTGAGACTGAATGCAGGATATCAAGTGCTGAGTGGATAGTAAAAAAGGAAACGGTGAATTAGAGAAATATAGAAATAGAGAAAGACAAAGGCAGTGTGGAATAAAATTACTATGCTTGGCGATTTGCTAGTTTAGAAACAGTAAAAAGAAATTGTATATCTCAGTTTTGGCTTTAAATGGAAATTCTGTTCAATTTATAAATGTGCATAGATTTCTTTGTGCATATTGGTCGGTGTAATTTGTAGAAGAAAGCCCGCAAAATTTACTCCCAAGAATTTTATGTATTCGCTTATTAATGAAAATCTTTGCCACTTAGCCCAGCTGTGTGTGAATTCTACAAACTGATGATTCTCTGAGATTGCAGGAGACTTAGTTTGTTTAGGAACCAGCATTAGCACCGTTAACAATGTCAGCTTTAAAAGCCAGCGGGGATTCTCTCTTGCCAACAAGTGCTACTTTGGACTTTGAGTAGTAAAGTCTTCTCTCGACGAACAAAACTAATACTCAAGGCTCTCATCATGCCCATCCTAAGGTATGATGCAGAAGCTTGGACGATGACAATCAAGAAGAAGAAAAGAATAATTCTCTACTGTTCCAGCTACAAAATTGTGGTCTAACCATAAAACATAAACTGTGCATATAATTGTCTTTTTGTCCTTTCATTTATTTCTTTTTTATTTTAATTAATTTTAATTTTTATTTATGCTTTATAATTTTTTATATACTTTTTATACATTTTTTTGTCGGTTTAGTGTTTTATTTCGTTTATTTTATCTTATTTATTTATTTTTTTTTTTTAATATTTAATAGTTTCTATAATAGCCTAATTTTCCGCTTTTTATTCTATAACATTTAGTTTTTTTTTTGTTTATTTAATTAGTTTGATTTTTTATTTAATTTATAATTTTTTATATGGTTGGTTGGTTTAAGGGTGACCCCGCATCGGAGTACCACATAGACCGCAAGTTGGGTCCGTTGTGTTGCCCTAGAGCTCATTATGTTATATGATTTCCCCACCTAACCGAGATTTTTATTGTAGATTTTGGTCAAAGATATTAATTCGTTTCGAGAATTTGATGAGAGATTCGATTTTCAGGTTCGAGAGTACTGAAAGATTGTCAATTGTTGGAGAGCCAAGAAGAGTGAGTCGACTTCTGGCTAGACCGGGACAACTGCACAGCAAATGTCTGCTCGATACTTCCTCATCTTCGTCCTCGCAGTATCTGCACAGGTCGTTTTGAGGAACCCCGAGCCGACGTGCGTGAATGCCCAAAAGGCAGTGGCCGGTGATAAGAGATATTATATGCCTTAGTTCGAGTTTCGAAATACTTATAAGGGTTTTTGTCTGTTTCAGATTGTAGGATGGCCAGATTTGTCTGGTCGTAACGCAAGTAGTTTCCACTCGCCACCTCCGATCAGCAATGCTGTGATCATAATTTTTTATATATATATTTATTCCTTTTACTCCATAGTGAAGCATAGGGCTACAACAAAACTCTTAAATCTGTCCCTGTCCAATGACATTCTTTTAATTTCATTCCAGTTCATTTCACTTAATGCTATCTCCTTCTCTAGCTGTCTTCTCCAAGTATGCGCTGGGCGTCCCCTTCTGCGTGATCCCTGTGGGTTCCATTCAATGGCTTGCCTCGTGATATCTTGTGCGGGTTTTCTGAGCGTATGGCCGATCCAGTTTCACTTTCTTTTCAGAATATTTGTTTTGATGAGCGTATGGTTCGTCAGCTCCCCCAGTCTGTCGTTGGATATAGTTTCTGGCCACCTTATCTTTAGTATACGCCTAAGGCAACGATTTGTAAAAGATTGCATGCGTTGTATTAGCCGTGGCGCAGCATTCCATGTTTCACATCCGTATAGTAAAACGGATATGACGTTGGAATTAAATATTTTTAGTTTGGTGCCACGCGACAAGAATGAGGAGCTCCAGATGTTTTTCAATTGACCGAATGCTTGCAGCGACTTATTTATTCTGTTTTCGATGTCTTCCGCACAGCCGCCAGAGGTTGAGATAATGCATCCTAGGTAGCAGAAACTTTGAACTTCCTCTAAAGGTGTTGAGTTTAGTAGGAATGGGCGCGTGTTGTTTGCATTTATGCGCATGGCCTTGGTTTTAGAGACTATTTATAAATTTTTTGTCGGTTTAGTGTGTTTTTTTTTTGTTTATTTTATTTTAGTTATTTATTTTTTATTATATTTGGTATTTTCTGTAATTGCTTCATTTTTCGCTTGCTATTTTATTTAGTTTTTTTTGTTTATTTAATTAATTTAATTTTTTATTTAATTTATAATTTTTTATATACTTTTTATAAAGTTTTTGTCGGTTTAGTGTTTTTTTTTTGTTTATTTTATTTTATTTATTTATGTTTTTGTAACATTAAATATTTTCTATAATTGCTGCACTTTTCGCTTGCTATTTTATTTTATTTTTTTTACACAATTAATAAAGTTTTTTTATTTAATTTATTATTTTTTATATATTTTTTTTGCCGGTTTACTATTTTTTGTTTATTTTATTTTATTTTGTTTTATTTTTTTCTTTTTTTCTTATAATATTGAATATTTTCTGTAATAGCTTCATTTTTCGCTTGTTATTTCATTTTATTTGAATATTTAATTTAAATTTCTTTCTCACGCTTTGCCTACATTCTAAATCGCTTAGCTAGCGACTGATACAATTGAAGAAAGCTGACCTTTTCTATTTTATTTCTACCGCACTTATTTTGATAAATGATCTATTATTTAACCCCCTCTGATTTCGCCTCTTTCACTTAATCATACTCCATTCAAACCCAAAACTCCTTTAATGACAATATTCCACTTGCCCCACTTTTTGCTCATCACCCTTACGCCACCTTTTACCCCAACTTGCAATTGTGAATTATGGCCTCTGTGCAAACATTTTTCATAAAATTTGGTTTATGCACTTTCATTCACACGAGGCGTACTTCCACTGTGCTTATGTATATCGATATGTTTTCTTTTGCTTCGTACTAAACCTGTTTACTTTTTCAGATTTGTTATGTACTTTTTTGATGCTTTTGCTTTGTTTTCGTTAAGAAATTGTAATCAAAATATGTACCATCCGATTTCTGTTCAATTATTTGCCATTATATGACTGGAATTGGGAAGTGGGACATCCGTATTGGATGTCTGAAAAAGTTATCCAATGAATGAAGTCCGATTAAGGAATTGCTCTTGAGAGTACGTAGAATCAGTCTTGACGGTTTGTATGTATATACACATACATGTAAAATATCACAGTAAAAAACTAAAAGTACATAGTTGGGAATTTAAAGATTTACTTTATAAGCTTCGTTAAATGCAAAAATTATATTTCTTTAAAAATTATTATGCCATTTTGTTTCTATTTACTTCATTATATTTAATTTTTTTATAATAGTTTCATTTGTAGCTTGTTTTTATTTAATTTTATTTATTTGTTTAATCATTTTTATATAAAATTTGTTTTTTAGACTAGTTGCAATTTTACTTTATAAAATTTAATTTTTTTAAATGTACCTTTTTAAATTTAATTTAATTAAAATTAGTTTGTTTTATTTTATTATTATTTAATTAACTTTTTTTATATAATTTGTTTTCTACTACTTGTATTTGTTGTTTAGCATTTCATATTGCTTTTAAATTTAATTTATAAGTTTTCATAAAATTTTTATAAAAACCGTTTTGTTTTTCATTTTATTTTCTGTTTTGTTAAACTTTTTATATAAATTTTTTTTTGTTTAGTTTGTTTTATATTTTTATTCCTCGTTGTGTAAAACGTTTTAATGATATATTGTTAAGCAATCTTAGTACAAACTATTTACCAATCAATTGTAACGTAACACGAAATGAAATTGATAACTGCATTATAAATTTAAATAAAGCCATCGACACGGCTCTTAACTCAGGAGCTGTTCCTAAAGTAGAAGTGCGCAATCGTGGGCTTATAAACCTACCTAGTGATATACTGCATTTAATTTCTGAAAAGAAACGATTACGTCGCACTGCGTCAAGATGTGTTAATCCTCAGAGGAAAAACACTTTGACAGCTATAGTGCGTAATATTAGTAAGATTATAGAAGAGCGTATTTGTATACACGAAGAAAAATACAAATAAAATAATAAAATAATAAAACATACAATAAAATTAAGGGATTATGTGGATTAAAAAAAGTGTTAAAGATACCAGACCTTGTAATTAATAAAGACGATATTGATATTGACTTCCCTTATGCAAATCCGGCTGGTAACAATAGTAATGACAACATTGTTCTTACAGAAAACTTACATAAAATAAATGCATTAGCCTATAAGTTTGAACAAATACATCGCCAGAACCAGCAACTTGGAGATACAAATTTTACAGCTCATGTTGAGAGTAGTGTATTAGAATTAGTTAACTCAGCTGAGCCAATTGTACATTTTACGAACAGCATAACAGCTGATGGTGAGCAAACTACAGTTGAATCTCAATACACTTTTATAAATGCGGAGAAAATTGACATAATCTTACGATTAAAAAATAATAAAAAGAGCTGTGGGGAAGACGGTATCTCAAACTTTTTGCTAAAGAAAACAACAAACACTTTCTGGAGATTCTTAGCAATTATTTTTAATCACTCACTTAATATAGGCTATTTCCCACTGGAATGGAAAACAGCAAAAATAAAATGCATTCCGAAACCAAACACTGACCTTAGTTCTCTTGTTAATTATCGCCCAATATCTCTTCTTTCAAATATTTGTAAATTATTGGAAGATTTTTTGCTTGAAAAAATAAAACAACATATCGAAGAGTGACATGTCTTAAAATACTATCAATTTGGGTTCCGGCCATATCATTCAACATGCCACGCACTAACTTTACTCTCTGATTTTATTTGTAGTAATTTAAATCGACGACAGGCGACGATATTAGTCAGTTTAGATTTGGAAAAAGCATTCGATACTGCTTGGGTGGAAGGAATCTTATTTAAAATGTACAGGAAGTTCAACTTCGAAAAAAATCTTTGCATAATGTTGTATAGTTATTTAAAAGAGCGATCATTTTATGTTAATGAAGGTATATTTAATTCTTTGATTAGAGACGTTAGCTCAGGTGTGCCACAAGGTTCTTTGTTGGGGCCAATTCTCTATAACATCTTCTTAGCTGATTTCCCGGACCCACCATTAAGTTCTGAAATTAATAATTGCGATATTAAAGTGCTCATATACGCAGATGATATAATTATATTGGGATCTCACCAACGCATAACCAAAGCTAATGAAGCCGTTAACTCATACCTAAATGAATTAAATACATACTTTCACAAAGGGAAGCTAAAACTAAACTTCAATAAAAGCGAAACAACTATTGTTAAAGGAATACGTAAAAACTTATATCCAAATGCTCGTAAATATGAGCCTCAAATTAAAATAAATGGATTCAACATAAAATACAAAGTCAAATCAAATACTTGGGCATAATTTTGGATAGCAAATTCACCTTTGTAAGACATATAGATTTCATTTTGACAAAAGCAAAAAAAATGTTCTTTAGCTATTGTAATTTATTAAGACGGCAGGGTGGACTATCGAACTGTATTAAAATAAATATTTATCATACCTTATGCTCATCCGATATGGTTCAACATTTCTTCGAGCCAAATGGAGAGACTCAGACGATTTGAACGATATGTTTTAAGAATTTGTAGCGGTCTTAATCGCCAACCTTACAGAAGTGGTACTTTTCGGAAAAGAGTTTCTAATAAAAGTTTGTATGAAAAATGTAAAATATCACGCATAGACTTTTTCTTAATGAAATCGTCAGTAAGATTTGTTGATAAACTGACATTCATAGAAAATGAACTGATAAACAAATATCTGTCAAAGGCAAGGGAAATATCATTACCTCTAACAGAAAAATATTTGTCACCAATATATTTAAAAATACTAAAAAATAATAATATGTTACATAAAAATAGTAAAGCAATATATTATCATAGGCGATACAATACTTACAACTTCAACGATGAAAATTTAGTTTATAACATTGATCAATTTATAGCCAAATAAATTATAGAAGTTTATTATACGTTATCTCCTTTTTTTTTAAGCCTCGTTGTGTTTCTTACTCTAGAATTTAAAGTTTTACTTTATAAAATAATTATTTTTTTAATTTTTTTTAAGTTAATTTATTTTATTATTATTTATTTATTTAAATATTAATTTAGTTTTGTTTTTTTGCATAATACTTTTAACTGTCCTTTTGTGATTTATAATTTGTTTCTTATTTAATTTTATTCGCATATTTTTATCTATCGTTTTGTTTTCAACTAAGAACTTAATGTTTCACTTAATGAAATTGTTTACATGTAATTTTTTTATTATATTGTAATTATTTTGTTTTGTAGTTAAATTTAATTAAAATTCATTGTTTTGTTTAATTAATATTTACTATAGTTTTATTTTACTTAATGTTTGTATAACACTTTTATTATTTTATTGTATATTATTTTTTTTTCAATATTATTTTACTTAATTTATAACTTTTTACACAATTTTTATAAATTTATTTATTATTATTATTTAATTATAATTTATTATATTTTATATATTTTAATTTTTTATAATATTTTCATTTGTTTTTAATTTTAAACTATTTATATTTATATTCTAATTTATTAAAAAAAAATTAGGCTTCGTGTGTAATTGATATAATTTTTAAATAATGTTTTTCAATAGTTCTTAATTTTATTATTTCTATATTTATTTTTAAAATATTTTATTAATGTTTTTATTATTTTTATGTTTGTTATTTTTTCTTATTTTTTAATAGTTTTTTATTTTATTAATTTTTTACTATTTTTGTGTTTGTTATTTTGATGTATTTTGTATTTATTTTTAAAACAGTGTTTTATAATTTTTAATTAATATTTTTTTTTTACTTTTATTAAATATTTCCTTTTTTTATCATTTTTATGTTTATTTTTAATTTATTTTATTAATTTTTCCATATTAATCTCAATTAATTTTTTTATTTTTTGTTACCTTTTACTTCACTTTCTGTATTATTCTTTAATTTTATTTTTATAATTTTTTTATTTTTCTTTTCTAGTTTCGATTTATTTCATTTCATTTTATTTCATTTTTCATCGGCTCTATCGAAAACTTCACAAAGTAACTTTCTCAACAATTTTTAAATTGCACTGAAAAATGAATACAAAGAAGTTAGCTCCTAAGCTTCATTCGATTTCTGTAACACTTTTGTAAAACTTTTCGCTACTTCATAATAACTCTTTACATTCCAGTACAATAAAAATTTCGCAAAGAATCTTTCAAACGCACATTGCTACATTTTACATCCATTGTTTCAAAATTAGGTTTAATTCAAAATCGCATAAGGCTAATGTCTATCAATGTCACAAATGTGGCAAACTTTTTACAATGAGTTAGAGGAAAAGTTTTGCGTAAATTGCAAATATTCGTTGACAATCAGAAAAGGAAGATGACAGGCACGTAACCGAAGTACAATGTAAACGAGTAACAATGAGAGAATAGAGCATGCACAAAGGGGAAGAAATAAGAATATGAGCTAAAAGTGTGCACAAGTAAATTTGGAGGAAAAAGGTAAAATAAACTTTTAAATTTTTGTCGGAATGACAGCCATTCATACAAAAATTAGGTGAGTAATTTTGGGATTTTCATGGCAAAAATTTTGTTATGTGCCAAAATATCATTTTTCATCCAAATCCACTCGTAAATGGCTTTTGGCTCATCGACAGTTTATGAGAATTCAGTTTAGATTCTCAGAAGAGAGGGAAAATATCTATTGGAAATTTTTTGCTAATGGCTTCACAGGCGACCAAAGCTTCTTTAGTCACTGACGAGCAGGGTTGTACATAGTGCACTACATAATTATTGCAATAAGCCAAAAGTTAAAGCACTGAAAACGTAAAGATTTAGGGATAATCAACTATTAACTATTAACGATTATTTTAACTACCACTAAAAAAATTGTTGTGTTGCATATTAGTGGTAGTGCAAAATGCCCAATTCTGCTGACGAACACAGAGAATAAGACTTAAGTCTGGTCACTGAGTGCGCACCCAAGTTAGTAAGTTTTAGAAGTGCACGTGCACGAACAAATTTAGCTAATTTTGATAATTATTTTACAAAAATGGAGAAGAAGCTTTATGAAATATAATTATATTCATTATAATTAGCCTATCTACTTTAGAGAAAAGAAAAGCTATGTTCCTTTTAGGTTCTTTTTTTGTTTTGTTAATAAACTTAAATAAACATAAATTTCATTAGTCATACGCTCCGTGAACTTAGCTAAGCTCTCCTAGCTAAGTCGAAGGTCACTGGTTGACTTATTTCACTTACCAATTTGCTATACATAAACTGGCCGTGTAAGCTTGAAATATTTTTTCTTCGAAAGGAATCAATAGCCTAATCATAGCTATGCGACACGAAAAATCCAAAAAAATTACGTCTACGGATTGTAGAGCACGGCCTACTATAAAACGTTTACAAAGTTCACCTATATATCTGTCCTAACTCCTATTAATTCGTTTTCCTATGATTTTTTCTTACATTCACCCTATTGGAAAATTATAAATACATAACTTTTTATATAGAAATATAATTCATAATACAACAAAAACCATATCATGCAGGGTTTCGAACTTTATTCAAAATATTTCAAAATCATATCAATACTTTCAGCTTTTCAACCAGAGTCTTAAGCATTTTTCGGGGTATGCAGTTTTATAGCCCATTGAATTTGAGTTTAAGCACACACGGTGGTCTAGAAATTTCAAAAAATCGGTTTTTTGTTCTTTCAATATTTCGAAAGTATTGTATCTTAAGAATATACTGTGAAATTTTCATGTGAAAATTCCTAATATTATAGCTCCTACAGCCCATGAAAAGATAGAGAGCGGTCCGCGCGCTCCTGTACCTCAAACTTTGAACTCATTTATCTTGGAACGACTTTTTTCGGCCTGGTGTTGTCAAAAAAAAAAAATATTCAACCGTGTGAAATTTTAATATGTTGCTCACAACATCTATGACTATCGCCTGTACTAGAATCATATTATTATTCCAATTACTTCGTATTTTTATGATTAAAAAGCTAAAAAAAACGATGTGAAGTTCAAAACGGCGAAATTTTGTTTTTTTTTCACCCGGGACATAGCTACAGTCATACTGAGTAATAATTGTTTTGGTTTTTGTATTTCAGATAAATAGAAGAGCCAAAATGGACAACACCGTCCAGGTCCAATATTGCGGCAGGGTCAACTTTGGCGCTATTTTTTTAAATTATTAAAATAATTTTTTTTTTTTCATTTTTGTATGTAACAGAAATTAAATAAAAAGCCTAAAAAATTTAAATATCGTTTTCTTTTTTTATTGTAAAACAAAATAATTAAAATACCCTGAATTTTCGAGCTCTAAACTACCAGGACCCCTTAACAAAGTGCAAGTTTCAGGTGACCACAAAAGGCTGCTGATTTTTAACAATTTTTTTTCTCTGATGTGTCGCACCGTTTCTTCCATACAAAATACCTGCTCGCATTATTTTATTTCCCTCAGCGCAGGAATATTCATGAGCTGAAAAGGTTCTCGCGAAAAATCTACCTTTTCTTCAGCATGGAGGCAAATTTTTTAAAACAACTTTATTTAGTTTGTGTTTTCCGAATTTTGAGACCATTTACTAGAAAATAGTTTTGCAACAAAAATTTGTTTATTTGAAAAGTAAATGCTTGCAGATATTTTCAGCAAGGTCGAGCTTGCGATTAGTGCAGGGCTGAGTCCGAAGGGAAAGTCATAAAATACTTGAAATTATATTTTTCGTCTGAGAGAATAGAAACAATTTAAATTTTTTTTTTCCAAATTTGATTTTTCTTTTTATTAAAAGTTTTATTCTGTTTTGGTCTGGTATGGAGTTGAATGGGCTTTTTTTATCACTTTTTATTCCTTTGAATTTTTATTAATTTTTTAATATTTATTCAGTTTTCATATTTCACTTAAAATATAATCAATGTAATTAAAGATGTGCTTGGGTTGTAGTCTGGTCTATAATCAATATAAATTATTTATTTAGATTTTTTTATAATTTTCTTAATTTTTTCTAGTATTTTATTTTATGTCATTATTATTTTTTTGTTTGGAGTTTAATGAACATTTTTTATTGTATGTCATTTGGCGTTCCTTTGAACTTTTATTAGTTTTTCAAAATTCATTCAGTTTTCATATTTCACTTAAACTATAAACTATGTAATTAAAGATGTGTTTGGGTAATAGTCTGGTCTTAAATTAATGCGAATTATTTATTAAAATTTTTTTATAAGTGTTAATTTTTTTTTGTTTTTATTTTTTTTTTACTTTTTTCACTACACTTCGTACATTCACTCATAAACATTAAAATAGGTGTGTGACCCTTTGACCAGCTTTGACTGTTTTGCTTTTGCAAATATATTATCTACTAATTTTTTTTAACTTTTTTAATTATTTTAATTATTTTAACTCATCACCAATAAGGTCCATATGAATTTTTTTTCTCAAATTTTGTGGAAAAATTAGAAAATTACGAAAATTTTCACCAAAACTCAAAAGATTTTAATCAGAATATTTAGAATGAATTTTGGTTGTAAATTTGTCTAAAGAGCATTTGTGCCAAAAAAAAGATGGCGCAAAATTAATCATCGTATTTGCTTTTTAAATCATTTTTTACTACATAAAAAAAGTGATTTTGAGTAGAGGTAATTTTTATTTTTTTTCCTGTATTTCACATATTTCTGCATGAAATAGCTGAGAAGCTGTGATGAAGTGTTTATTCTCTCTCAAATGGGAACACGTATCCAGCTTTTTTCTTAAACCTAGTTTTATGACCAAAAAATTCCTATATCAAATAGTTGCAGAATATTAAGAGACTTGGTAATTTTTTTGGATGGCGCGTGGCACCGCCCATTCTCCCAAAATGGTTTACAGGATTATATGTATAAGTATATAAGATTACTATTTCCAAAAATCATTAATTTGGAAGAAAGAAAATTTATTTATTTATTTAACTCATTCTCAAATAAAATGCATGTGTATTTTTTTTTAAACTTTGTGCAAAAATCATGAAAATTATGAAAATTTTCACCAAAATTTAAAAGATTTTTATCAGAATTTTTGGAATGAATTTTGATTATAACTTTATCTAAGGGACTTGATGTGACGAATTAAAAAATTTTGTCTTCCCAAGAGGTGAGGCACTGTCTACTTTTTCAAAAGTTATACATAGACTATACTCTGCGAGGGGATCACATCAACCTACTCCAAAAATTTCATAAATAGTGATAGAGTATTTTGGGCGGCCGTAGCCGAATGGGTTGGTGCGTGATTACCATTCGGAATTCACAGAGAGGTCGTTGGTTCGAATCTCGGTGAAAGCATAATTAATAAAAAAAATTTTCTAATAGCGGTCGCCCCTCGGCAGGCAATGGCAAACCTCCGAGTGTATTTCTGCCATGAAAAAGCTCCTCATAAAAATATCTGCCGTTCGGCATCGGCTTGAAACTGTAGGTCCCTCCATTTGTGGAACAACATCAAGACGCACACCACAAATAGGAGGAGGAGCTCGGCCAAACACTTAACAGAAGTGTACGCGCCAATTATTTATTTTTATTTTATAAAATAAACA
>JAYXIM010008872.1:0-15771 GCA_037575425.1 Anastrepha fraterculus | reverse complement strand
CATAAAACTTTAAAGCAGTAATCCATTCCCTTATCAATATATGCTCGTGCAAACTCAAGCCGAAGGCGACGGTTTTTCCCTGAAATCGGAGGCTTTTTACGTGGTATCCTTCTGAAATATCCGCATTATTGAGATCGCTCTTAATAATTCTTGGATAAACACTTTTTCCGGATGTCTTGTCGATATGGTGGATCAATTTCGAAGCATTAATTCTCAGTTTTTTTCTCCGATTTCCGTCGACTTCTCTTAAAATGGAGCTTGCATCTCTTCTGGACACCTTCTTTGAGCAGCCGGTTCGAATCGGCTGATGCTGGTTTCAGAAAGGCCAATTTTGTTTAAGTAATATCTCAGTTATGATTTCGAGGTTGTAAAGGACTTCGTATACTTAGGAACCAGCATTAACACCGATAACAATTTCAGCCTTGAAATCCAACGTAGAATCTCTCTTGCCAAAAAGTGCTACTTTTGACTAAGTAGGCAACTGAGCAGTAAAGTCCTCCCTCGACGAACAAAAATAACACTCTACAAGACTCTCATCATGCCTGTCCAAACGTAAGGCGCAGAAACTTGGACGATGACAACATCAGATGAAGCGACGCTTGGAGTGCTTGGGAGAAAGTTTCTGAGTAAGATTTTTGTACCTTTGCACGTAAGCGACGGCGAATATCATCGGCGATGGAACGATGAGCTGTATTAGCTTTACGACGACATAGACATAGCGCAGCGAATAAAGGTCCAGCGGCTACGTTGGCTGGGTCATGGCTGGTGATAGTAGAGGAAGAGGAAGGCCTCCTCTGGGTTGGAAAGATCAGGTGGAGAAGGACTTGGCTTCACTTGGTGTGTCCAATTGGCGCCGGTTGGCACGAGAAAGAAACGGTTGGCGAGCTTTGTTAAACTCGGCCAAAATCGCGTAAGCGGTTATCGCGCCAATTAAGAAGAAGAAGAATATCTCAGGCTAAAGTGGCATGTAAAGTAACCCGTTAAAAGTCTGAAGTCTACTCTGCTCAGCGAAAGTAGCTTATCAGAAATTGTTCTGTCCAGCGTTAGGAATTGCGTCGCTTGTCGCTAACCGATAGAATTTCGGCAGTGTTTAACGAATTTCTTTTCCTCTCACTATCAGAGAAGTTCGTTAAAACAGCCATGTGTAGGTCCACAGAAAGGCTCAGCTAAATTAAAGGCATGTTTACTTTTTTTGCTCGATTATCACCCATTTCATCTCTCTCATATCCCTCATATCCAGGAACCTAACCTAATAATACCGTGCTGACATTTCCTAATATTTTAAGAAGATTCAAGCAGTCATTTGCCATTTTCAAGGGGATTACAATTGTAAATGTGGGTTTCTCCCATTTTTCTACAGAGGCAAACCCATTGAAATCGATTTTTGAATTAAGGCCCATTGGTACCCTCCCCTATTCTACCATTTACCGTCCCTTTTCTACCTAAGTCCGGTGGAATTCAAGAGATGGCCAGGTGTGCATCTCGACCTAATGGTCTTCTGCGCCCTCTACTCAACACAGTACCTCATCCAGACCCAGTTCCCATCTTAATCTTAAGACAGAGCTGAGTTAGACCGAGCATATGTGCCTTTCTTCTGGCTGCAATTAACAGAGATGTCTCAACCTTCTTCGCGCTATAGCGCAGCAATCATGGCGAAGTTGCATTGGAGGCTGCGGGGATCGGTTGCAGAAACGACAACAGTCAGTGGACCATATCCCCATCCTATACAGATGACTGCGCAATCTGCAATGGCCAGTGAGAATGACCGTGAGCACTCTTAGTTTATCCTTGAGGAGGGTTAAGAGTTTTCTAAGCCTACCCCCTTATCTCACCTCCCTTAGCCTAAGCACTTCAGCCCAAGCCATCTCCTTGATGGTGTATTGTCCCGTAGTAAGGAAGAGCTCGGGTCTTATTAATAACTAGTCTGCAGCCTTTCTTGCCAATGCGACCATATATTCGTTCCAGTTATACACCTTGCGTTCCTGACAGATTCAGTTTCTCAATACTCTCAAGGACTAGAGTGGACTTAATCTCACAGGATGGCAAAGCCTCGAGAGCCTCCTGGCTGTTACTCAAAATGGCAATTCGCTCATTCTGGAAATTCAGAATGTACTTAAATATACAAACAGATTAGTTAAAGAATAAGAAATATATTTGCCACCTAACAGAAAAGAGAGAAAAAGAGTGTCCGGTGTACATTCGAGCTAAAAATTGCCGATGCCGAAAAAAGGATCATAATTACTGGCTTGGTTTTTGCTAAAATTTGTGTACAGCAGAGACTGGGTGAATCACTTCGGACAAAAATTTATTTTCAATAAAAACTCAGCACCCTCTATGGAAATATAGATTACGATAGTTAGGTTCGAAATGGCTGCCACATACTGGGGTGTAGCCGCTCATTTACGCCGAGTTATCACTAAATGCAGAGCAATTGATATTTTTATCTCCTCTGAAAATTGAAGCATTGGAGCGTAATTTATGAAGTGCAAAAAATGTAAATTCTGTTTGAATTTGGTGGAGGTAAATTGCGGCCGCCGTAGCCGAATGGGTTGGTTCGTGACTACCATTCGCAATTCACAGAGAGAACGTCGGTTCGAATCTCGGTTGAACACTAAAATTAAGAAAAACACTTTTCTAATAGCGGTAGCCCCTCGTCAGGCAATGGCAAACCTCCGAGTGTATTTCTGCCACGAAAAACCTCCTCATAAAAATATCTGCCGTGCTTAAAACTGTATGTCCATCCATTTGTGGAGCAACATCAAGACGCACACCACAAATAGGAGGAGGAGCTCGGCCAAACACCCAAAAGGGTGTACGCGCGAATTATATATATATATATATATATAATTGCGAGCAGATTCGCTAGTTTACTCATGGCACAGTACCCATGGATAACCCTCTAAGAGCGATCCATGCCACACTTGTAGAGAATTACTAAGCCAACTCAAATGAACTCATTCCACACTCGACGACTACCTTCAAAGTAGAGTTTTAACAGCAGCTGGGCTGTTAGAGTAGAGGTTATTAGCTAAAGAGTGGCCACTTTTATTGCCAGCTGCAGTATGCAGTGCACAGTTTAGCTAATCCGACCACCTGTAGTTAAGCTTGGTGTCTTCTATAAAAATAGGTGCAGGTCTCTTTCTATTCATTTCTCTCTGTTGTGGGGCATTTTTTATCAAAACGGAGTAGAGGAATGGTATAACTTATCAGTCGAAAGTTTCCCGGAATAACGCCAAGAGCTTTCCCGGGCTGAGTTGGTTTGGGTCTAGTTTTATTGCAACAAGTCTGAAATTCGCCATAGAGATCTAGCGGAAAAAGGTTTAATAGAAGTTCTAGGATCTTTTTAGTAGTGAAAGCCAGACTATTTATGATGAGCGTGGAAACCCACAGTTGCCTCTTTTTATGTGTTCTGCTTATGAGGATGATGTCAATACGCAGTCTTGTTAGGCGTAGGCGCCACCAAAAAGTGGTCTCCTAGAAAATGAAGGTCCTTATCACCGCTACGTGAATCCAGTGCGCATAACATGTGCTTGATTTTGCATTCCTTAACGGCAGCAGCTTTTCTTCCATATAAAAAAAAATAAATAAATAACTGGCGCGTACACTTTTGTTAGATGTTTGGCCGAGCTCCTCCTCCTATTTGAGGTGTGCGCCTTGATATGTTGTTCCACAAATGGAGGGACCTACAGTTTTCGGCCGACTCCGAACGGCAAATATTTTATATGAGGAGCTTTTTTCATGGCAGAAATACACTCGGAGGTTTACCATAGCCTGTCGAGGGGCGACCGCTTTTAGAAAGAAATTGTTCCCACTATTTGAGGTTCATGGACGGAGATTCAAACCTACGCGCCTCCGAATGATAGTCACGTACCAACCCAATCAGTTACGATGGCCTCTTCGATATAAGGTCAATAATCCATTCAGAGCTTTCTCGAGGACAAGAGCTTGCACCACCTAAGCCAAACCTGTCTAGTTATCTCACCTTCTAGACTCCGTGCTCCATCTATTGTTGGCTTCCTCCACTTAGAATGGCCTAATCCAGAGCTTGCTCTAGGGGAGAAGCTCGCATGTGTACCCCTCGGTCGAGATAGCAGAGGTATTTCATTCTGTTTTTGTGGATTCTAAACCAAACTTGTTTAGTTATCTCCCATCTATTGCTGGCCCGCGTGATGAAGACCGGCTTAATACAGAGCTTGATTGGAGATAGAGGCATAAGACCGGCCGAAACTCGCATGCGTACCTACCACCCCAAAAGGGACTTCTTTTTGTGAATCATGACTCATTTTAGAATTTAACTCAATTATCCCTGGTCTACTGTACTACTGTTGCTTTTGCTGCTCAAATGGCCTGCATAGAGCATGTAGCTTGCAATTAAATGGATGACTTTTACAATTGTTAGTCGCGTTATCCCGCGTAATCGTACCCAATCGGGCAATAAATAAGTTCCTACTAACCATAAGCAACTCATTTCATTTGCAACAAATTGCAAGCGATTGCAACTTGCGACTAAGCAGCAGTACTTCTAGTATACGTAATATTCGTATTTATCGTAAGCACAGCAAGGGCAGGGTATAGGTAGACAAATGCGAATGTTTACTTATACAAGAAACAAGTGCCTGTCTCCGCTGCAATGGCGTAGTAAGAGGCAAGAAAGGGTCGTGAGGTTAGCAAAAGGGTGTTGAGGATACGCCAAGTGTTACATATTTTGTTATTATGCAGCAAAAAAGCAATGACAGCGTTAAAGCTAGCGCCAACATAAACTATTAAGTCAATCCCCCCTCTCCACTTCGCGTCTCTCGAAGCCCTATACACGCAACACAATAATACAAACTTTGTTAGCTACCGACTTCCTGTGGCCAGACCCCTACAATGCGCATCCGTACAATAATAACTGTCATAGAAAATGTATCCCTGCGTTTTGCGCGAACAAATGTTGCCGCTCTTTACTCTCCAGCAATAATACTTACCATCCTTGATTGCACGCGCTCCTCCCCCATGCTGCACACCGCTCTAGGGAATTGCTCACTTATTGTGATCGGCCGCAAATACCAAGTATACATACATTTGGTATCTTTGTTGAATCGCTCAACCGGAGGCCGCTGACATAAACTGCCAGCTTAAGTGCAACTGCAACAATTTATCTGCCCGTGCAAGCAATGCAATTTTCTTATTGTTGTTTTTGTTGTGCCAAAGCACTTGTATTGTCCTCTTGCTTGGCAAATGATTATGAAATTGTTGTCGTTTTTGTTTTTTTTTTGTATTCAAACTATTTGCTTCGCGTAGCTAATCGCCAAGGGTTCCTGCAATGGCGCGGATTTAGCAGGCATTTAAACGATGTCAGCGATTGTAAAACCACCAACAACCACAATGACGTTAACAACAACCTCTTTAATACCGTAACAACAATCTGCATAACGAATGTTGACAACCACAACATTATTGCCCGCTGCGGTGGCGGTGGCAGCTACTTATTCTAGCTGTGTTTGTCGCTGCTGACGTCAAATGTCAACTCAAAAATGTTGGCTGCCTGAACTTAAGGCCCCTGGTGAGCGGAAGTCTTTTCGCTGTCAGAATTTCGAAAATGCAACAGTGTCGACACCGCATCACCCCTATTCTTACACGTATTGTCGCTCTGTTTTCTTCAGCGCTTAAAATTACGAGCTCACGCGCGCGTTTGTCGTTAAGAGCCACCTTAGGGCTACATGAAATTTACGATTATTGCCCCATACACCTACACAATTTTACAATTTCCCTACTATTTGTCCTTTTGAATGCTTGTTGTTCTTTTTGGTTCTTATTGGGGGAAAAACACCGTTATGGCCTCATTACTTCCCATACAAATATTTTTGATTGTCTGACTTTATCGTCGGTATATTACACACTTACGAGTCTGTACATACATACATAGCATATTGAGCAGTATATAATATGAGTGCAATCGTATAAAACCTGTTTATATACTCTGATGACACATGAATGTTTTTGGTTTTGTGGGACGGTCTGCATTTAACAGGTACAACGGCTATTATACAAACAAACGATGAAGAACATGAAGAAGTTACCCGTTTGGAATGTAACTGAAATAAAATCAAGTTGAGCTTAGTACAACAAAATATTGTATAATGTAGTATAGTATAATAAATAGCACAGATTAATACAAAAGGTGGCGAAATTAATCAGCCTCTCGGAAGATAATCATAAACCAAAGCGGTTTAGACAACTAATAACCCTAAGTAAGAGCATTCCCACAGGCCATTGCAGAATACGCAGTCATCTGCACAGTATTGATATATGGTCCACTGACTCCTATCATTTCTGCGACCAATACCCGGAGACTCCTAATCACCTTCACCTTGCACACCACAGCGCGAAGAAGGTAAAGTTATATCGACCAGATGCAACCAGAAGAAAGGCATATACGCCCAGCCCAACCCAGCTCTATCTTAAGTTTAAGAAGAACTACGACCGTTCTCCTCCAAGGTACTTTTTAGACTGCCAACCTTGAGAACAACTTGTGAATTCCAAACCAGTACTTGACGACAGATTTCATATGCGTCATTGCGAAACGTGTGCCCAATCCACCCCCACTTTTTCAACTTTATCAAATTTGCACCTCTCGTATTGATCGTCGGTACTTATGATGTTAGGTCATCAGATTTTCAATATCGTGCGTAAACATCTATTCACACAGCTTCACATCCAAATGTTTGTGAGTCAGGTTTTCGATCCATACAAGAGTGCTGAAAGCACATTTGACTTGAAGATCCGTCATTTGTATGTACGCCGAAAATGCTCGACGACCAAATCAATCGGAGATGTGCATACGCGCTGTTCGCTTTATTTACTCTGGCGATAACGTCTAGTTTCACACCAACTTCAGCGGGAAGAATACTACCTAAGTAAGTAAAAGTGTCAACGTTCTCAAGTTGGCCACCATTTAAGAGGAACGGGTAACTGCTCGTGGACCGAATTTCCATGGCATTCGTTTTCTCGTGATTTGTTTTAGTCCTGTATTCAATGAGGTTGAGAACAGATCATCAATCTTGTTCTGTATGTAGGTGTGTTTGATGTATAGAAGGCATACATATATCATCAGCGTAGGCAAGGTCTACGAGACGTTCATGGAAGTTTCAATAGATATCTCTTTTTTCTCCCTCGATGCAACTTTCTACTATATCATCCATAACAATAAAAAATAACAAACAAGACAATAGGCCGTACGTCAGCTCCGGTGGGAATGCTTAATGCCGACAGATACCATTATGCAAAATCCCGCATTTAAAGTTGATGCAATGCACGAGTACGAGACATATTAGTTTCGTCCCGGACATTTACAGAGAAAGTGCTCAACAGTCTCCTTCTCTGAAAGGTCCCCACAACTTCTACAAAGGGAGTTAAATAGTAACCCTAGCTTTTCCGCGTGTGTGCCGATCGTCCAGTGGCCGGTAAATGCAGCTACAAGTTTGGAAATTGAATGGGTTGAATGCGTGAATGAAAGGGTTTTCGAATTAGCGCATGAAGAAATTGTGCTGCATCTTTTCTGCGCTTTCCCGAGAAATAATTTGTACACTTCCCCTTTAACAACTGTCAGAGGGATGCCGATGATCGAGTAGGAGGTCTCTGAGGCCAATTCAGTTCCCTTCCTGGCAAGCTCAGCTGCAATTTCATTTCCCTCTATGTTAATATGTTCTGGAACCCAGATCAGAGAAATGTTACCTGCACGCCCAAGAGATTTGATCTCTTCCTTACAGGAGTTTCCTAATTTCGATCTGCACCATGGCGTCGTCAGAGCCGTGATCGCAGCTTGACTAATGAAGAAAATGTTAATATCTCCCTCGCTCCCGCGTTCCCTAAGCATTTTGCATGCATGCAGGATCGCAAAGACTTTTGCTTGAAAAACACTAGCAATATTCGGCAGTTTAAAGGAGATAGATAAATTGAGTGATTTAGGGAAAACCCCTGCTCCAACTCCAGATACCATTTTGGAACCGTCAGTGAAGATAGAGGTGCAAGCTTCGGTGCAGATTCTCCCTCAATCCAATCCTGCCTATTTGGAACGATTGCCCTAGCACGACCCTCAAACTCTAGTTTGCGGTAAGAGAGATCTGTTCGAAGTTCGGAGAAATACGGTGTTAAGTGCCCGAAAGTGCTATCATGTCCCTTAAGAGATTGCGTCCAGAGGTCAACCTCCTTTAGCCTGATTGCACTTTGAGCTGCGATGTAAATAATGTCGCATTATCTAAAATACCTTTTAATTTATTTTTCGACTCGAAATCAATGTACGTATACAATATATTACATTATTTCAAAATACAATTTGTAGTAGTAGTAGTAGTAGGAATCAGAATCAGAATCATGTTTTATTTTAAGTATATGAATATACAGAAAATATCAGGAAATAAGAACAGCACTAGCTCAAGGCCATCAGCTGGTTTTACAATAAACTAGGATTAATTACAATATTTGGTAGTCTTATATTTAAAATAAGGAATATATGTGTAAGTAAATAAAATATGTCAAAGTATAGGTATATTAAATTAAATGAGCTATGTTACAAAGTTCAAGAAAGTTAGATATAGTAGTTTACATTTGATAAGGTTGTATTAACTAGAAGTTGTGAAGGGAGAGCTGTGCCAAAAATCCTTCGCCTGGTATTGGTAAACTGGGTGCATTCGTCTAGGATATGCTTTACTGATGTTCTAGATGACCCACAAAAACAGCAGGATGCATTTCCAGAGTTTAACAAGTAACTGTGAGTTATCTGCGTGTGACCTAAACGAAGTCGTGAGAACAACAAAATGTCTGTATGTTTAGATTCCGCTGGATAGGTAGGCATTACCCTGAAGGGATTAATTGTCGCGTAATGATGAAAGTACTCATTCCATTTCAATAGAGCCTTGTTATGTAAGTACTGCTTTATTAGACGTTTTAAGTCAGCTTTTTCCAGAACGTCAAAATGCAGAGCCGGTTCCTTATGAACACTTTTCGCAACATAATCAGCGAACTCATTGCCTTTAATTCCGCAGTGACCTGGTATCCACATCAATTTAATTTTGTTTGTTTGCTTAACAAGTAAATCTCGAACATGAGTTACTACAGCACTGTTATTGTTAAAATTTCTTACGGCATCGATGGCAGATTGACTGTCGGTACAAATGCAAAATTTACCTTTCTTTTTGGAGGCTATTAGAGCGGCTTGATATATAGCAAAGATCTCACTACTAAATGTCGAGCAGTGATTGTGCAGCAAACCTTTTCTCAGAACTTGTAGATCCTCAGATATAACCGCGAAAGAGGTTGAGAAGTTAGTTTTAGAGCCATCGGTAAATATGAATTTGAAAGATTTTTGATTTAATTCTCGTTTGTGCTGAAGGAATATTTGTCGGTAGATAAGACCACAAGTGTTTTCCTTTCGATAATCTTGAAAGCAATTAACAAATGACGAGTTCGAAAGAAGCCACGGTGGGCACTTACTGCGGATTTGACGAGTAGGTTTAAAATGGATACTCATTTTTCTGGCACAAACAACCACATGATATAACGCCGACAGCCTCTTTGGAAAACATTTTCTATTCGCTGCATTGATTGTGATTTTATAGAGGTGATCATTATTGCAGTATAACACTTTGTATATAAGGCCAGCAGTCATATATTCCACCCGCTCACTTAAACTAGGAAGTCCGGATTCAGCCAAGATGTTACAAATAGGAGTAGTGGGGAAGGCTTCTACGCACAGCAGCATGATATGGAGCACACAGAAGGTTAAAGTTGCTTTTGGCACAGCTCCCATAAATTGGTAAAGCATAGTCAACTACAGATAAAAGTAGTGATTTAACAATGTAACAAAGTGTAGAAATATGTACAAAGGATTTTTTTGATGAAAAGTATTTTACAATGCTAAGACGATTAATTAATTTATTTCTAATGTAATTGCAATGAAATTTAAAAGTGTATTTACAGTCAAAGAAAATTCCTAATATTTTTAAATGGCTAACGTTACTTATAGGTATATTATGGTGACTTAGTTTTACACCCGAACAGCACTTCCTCCGACAAATATGTAGGATATTGGATTTTTCGCATGATATAATCGCTCCAGACTCGAGCGACCATACAGCAATGTCCTCAAGGATTTTGTTAAGGATGGTTCTAACCGACACTAAATTATCGAGTTTAGTAAATATTAAAACATCATCCGCGTAAATACAATGTCTAATATTGTGCTTATCTATAATTTTACCTATTTCGTCAAACGCGATAACAAATAAAACTACCGAAAGAGGCGAACCTTGAGGAATCCCGTTTTCTAAGTTGTATCTGTCGGAAAAAGAGCCGTTTATCTTAACCATAAATCTTCGGTTTGTTAGGAAGCTTCTTACAAAGTTGTATGTTTTAGGACCAACCACCCATTTCCTTAGTTGCCTTAGAACAATGTGTATCCCGATGCGATCGAAGGCTTTTTCGAAGTCAAGGGAAAGTGCTGTAATATGTTTCTTATTAGACAGGGCACATGAAGAGAAATGGTCGAAAGATAAAAGTGCATCAACAGTGCTATGTCCTTTTTTAAAGGCAACCTGACTGGGATTTAAAAATTTATGTTTGGACGCAAACCACATTAGTCGGTTAGCAACTATTTTCTCTAAAATCTTGCTGGTGCATGGCAATAAGGAAATCGGGCGAAAGTTGGACGGCTTATCTGCTGATTTGTTATGCTTAGGAATAGGTGATATACAAGCAAATTTCCAACTTTGAGGTATGATACCAGAAGTGAAAATGGAGTTGTATAGTCTTAATAACCTAGTCCTAATATAATCAGGTAGATTTTTAAGCATGGAGTAACTAATGCGGTCATAACCAGGAGTGGAGCCTCTGGCCTGCTTAACAAAATGATCAAACTCTTGGATGGTGATGGGATTGTCAATCTCTCTTGCAGAGCGAGTGAGATTTTGGGGTGCACAATATATTTCATTTAAAATTCTGGATTTTTGTGCAACAAAGTCGTGAGAAAAATTTGTGTTATCTGAGTATTCAGACCAATGTTTAGCGAAAGAATTTCCAATTTCTTTGGGGCAAGAAATGAGCTTGTTATTTATAACAAGTTGTGGGACAGTAAAATTGCTATAAGACCCCGACAGCTTTTTGATACTTTTCCATATTTGTTTTGGAGAGGACGATGGATTGATATTGCTAGAGATGCTAATAAAGCATTCTTTTTTTGCCCTTTTTGCAAAAAATTTAAACTTCGCATTTGCTGCCTTATATAACATAAGGTTTTGGTTGGAGCGTATGCGTTTAAAATTATACCATGCATTTTGCTTTATTGTACGTAACTCGGCCAGATCCTTATAGTAAGTTTCCACCGCAGCCGCTATCGTGTTCTCTGCCGCTATCGTGTTCTTAGCGCAAACACGAAACAAAACTCCTGTCAAATCACATACAAAATTAAAACACAACTCCATACCTAAACTCACTTTTCAAAGCGTGTTTTGTTGGTTTGCGTCTAATTCAAAGCGTGTTTTGTTGGGTTTGCGTCTAAAATAATTATTAAGTGGTGGCAATGTGGCTCATTTTCCTCATTTATTATTGCATTCTTATCGAAATATGGCAACAATGATTGCAATTTGTCAATATGTTATTTGATTGACGGCCGCCGTAGCCGAGTGGGTTGGTGCGTGATCACCATTCGGAATTCACAGAGAGGTCGTTGGTTCGAATCTCGGTGAAAGCAAAATTAATAAAAACATTTTTCTAATAGCGGTCGCCCCTCGGCAGGCAATGGCAAACCTCCGAGTGTATTTCTGCCATGGAAAAAATCTGCTCATAAACATATCATAAAACAAAATGAAATAAATGTATAAAAAAAAAATTTTTTTGTGATTCGAACCAAGGATTTCGGATCGGAAGCCCACATTGCTAGCCGCTGGGCTATCGCGCTGTGCTGTCGCCGCAAAATAATGTATCATAAATCTGTTTACCATACCAAAGACCATACACTTTGCAAACACATTTCGGTGGAAACAGTTGACAGTTCTCCTAAACACAACTCCTGCAAACACGGTGTTTACTTTTGGTGGAAACGCCGTATTACTCCACCAGGGGACACATTTTTTATGAAAGTAGGGACGGGATTGAGGAATGGATGACGTAGCTGCGCTGAGGATAATCTTTTTAATAGAACTAGCTTCCTTGTTGATATTACTACTAAAAGGGTGGATTTGACTTTGTTCGTGGCACTGAAACCTGTATTTTGCCCAATCTGCTTTATCGGTTTTAAATCTTGGTATGTGGCCGGTCTTACTTCTCCTTTCACAATTTAAGTGGAAAACAATTGGATAGTGGTCACTACCACAGAGACTATCTAGAATTCTCCAAGAAAGGAGTGGGTAAATGCTAGTGGAGGATATCGTAACATCAACATGCGTGAATGAATTATGTGTGGAAAAGTGTGTCGGGGACTTATCGTTTAAGACAATTAAATCTTGAGTGACAATTAGATCTGCAATTGCTTTACCCCTCTTGTTTTGTATGGAAGAGCCCCAAAGTGGACTCCAGGCATTGACATCTCCACAAAGAATAAGTGGATGAGGTAGTGAAATCAAAATTGATGTAAACTCGCCAATATCGAAATCTTTACCAGGTGGAAAATAAACAGATATCACCGTTAAGGTTATATTGGTCTTAATTTCAAAAGCAATAATGTTTAAATTTGTTTGAATAGCGATTTTTTTATGCCAAATACCCTTTTTAATAAGGATACCAGTCCCGTGTTTATTCGTGTTACTTGTGTTATGGAAATAGGCAGTGTAAGGCGAAGGAGGAGAGGGATTAATGGAAACTGCAAGGTGGGTTTCTTGTAAAGCTACAAGATCGGGTTTAAAATCTGAGAGAAGTAGAAGAAGCTCATGGTAATTGTTAAAAAAGCCGTTTATATTCCATTGCAAGAAAGTTAACATAGTGATTAGTAAAAAATGAAGTTATAGAGAGAATTATTTGTAACTGGAAATTTAATATTTTGAGCATCATTCATCAGAAGAATTTGCCATATTAGATAACTGAGAAAGAGAAAGAACTCTACTCATAGATGGAAGTGGTGAGAATGTACAATTAATGAAGCTTTCGTCAGTTATAGATTTGGCATTCTTAAGAGAACAACTAGAACTACAATGATCTATATTCGACTGGGCGGCGGTGTCATTACTGCTTTTTGAATTTGCAAGAGAAGTATTCTCTTCTTTATGTTGTTGATTAGCTAAGTTGTTGCTTGTATAGAGAGATGTTTGATCGTTGGAGACTTTTGGATTTGGAGAGTTATTTAATTTAGTATTCTGTGATTTAATGTAGTTGTTGTCTTTGTTTGTTATTGTTTTAGAAGTAGAGGTACTTTGTGCAATATGAGCATGAGAGGTTTCTGCTGAGGAAAATGCAGTATTTTGAGAGCTTGTTTGTTTGTTATTCGATGATTGTAAGTGGTTTATTTCTTTATTTAATGTTGTTTTTGGAGTAGAGGTATTTTGGATCGTAGTGGCATTTGGAGTTTCTGCTACTGAAAGGACAGCGGCGTAGGATGTTGAAGAATTAAGTGGGGGTAAAGTAATTTGTGTACGATAGATATTTCTAGCCTCCATCATGGAACACTTATTTTTTGTTTTTATAGCTATGATGTCTTTAGCTTGTTTAAATTTTTTGCATTCATTTGAGGATGCAGGATGTTGTTCCGAACAGTTTGCACACATAATACGAGTGCAATCGTCTGGTTGATGGGGGGGTAATGCGCACCCAACACATATTGGTTGATTCTTGCACCATTTTGTGGTGTGACCAAGCAGTTGACACAGTTTGCACCGCATGGGATTAGGAATGTACTCCCTAACTTTCACAGAATGCCATGACACATCAATTTTGGTAGGTAATTTGTAAGAATCAAAAGATAGTAGGATAACACCACTAGGAGTTAGTTTTCCATTGAACATTTTATTGAATTTATAAATAGAAGTTACACCTTGGCTGCTGAGTTCGTTCACAATTTCTTCATCAGATACTTTATTAAGATAAGGGGCATAGATTGTCCCCTTGGTGATGTTGAGTGAAGAATGAAATGAAAATGTAACACGACACACCCCTTGTAATTGCGTGGTAGACACAAATTTTTGTGCTGTTTTTTTGTCCTTTACCAGTAGCAGAAGGTTACCATCTCTAAGTTCGGAGATCGATATTACCTCTTTGCTGATAAGTTGAATTGCCTTATGGACGGCAAAACATGAATAATCTGACATTTTTTTATTTTCATCACTGCAGGATAATACCAGAAACTTAGGATCTGCCACAGTAACACTTGGTAATTCAGGAAAAAGGTTAAGTGATGAACCATTACTTAATTTCTTTTTCTTGCGTGGGGTATCGCTTGCGAGCAAAGCAAAACGATTCTCCCGGTTATCAGTTGCCCCGGGGGGCATTATCGCAATTAGGAAAAGAGAAAACTCACCAAATCGGAATAAAACTAAAATTTAAATTTCAATATGAATTAATACCGCAATGCTTTTAGCTAATCAAAGAAGAGAAAAATATAACGGAACAACCCGCACTGAATAACACAACGATAGCGCACCTAAGACGACCAAACACCTTGAATGCTAGACGCTGACTGTGAGTAGTAGTAGGACTTATTGCAAATAAAAGTAAGTTATACAAAATTTGATAATTACTTATCCTAGTTTGAAGAGAAAAAATATTTACAATAATTTAATGACAATGGCATGAGCCGTCTGTTGATTTATTTTTTGTGCAAAACAAAAATTCGGTTTACGGTGTTTGAAAGCAGTTAAACTCTTTTATTAAGTAATCTTTGTATCTGAAGGCATATTTAATTAAACGCAATGATCATTTTCTGTGTCAAATCTGTTGTTACGTTGTTACAAATGCTTGATTCTAAGTCATATTTTTTTAAATAAACCAGCCCTTTTGACCAATCTAATTCGTTATATATCCTACTAGTACAGGGTTTTTTAATAAGAGGTGTTATTTTGATATTCAAAGAAAAATGCTATCCTTTAATATAAATGGTCGGATGTTTGTTTCATTCTAAAGAGGAAGGAATGCCGTTAATAGTGGAAAATAAATAACATCAGGCAAATGACCACCACGACCACGCTTATAGGACAGGCTACCCTATGTCCTCGATAGCTTCACGAATTCTATCTTTGAGGTCTTCAAACGGCTTGGGCTGTTGACATAGACCTCGTCTTTCACGTGGCCTCAAAAGTCACAAGGTGTTAAATCACAAGATCTCGGTGGCCAATTGTTATCACCTCTTCGAGAGATAACACGGTCCGGAACTTCTCCCGTAAAAGATCAATGGTTTCGTTGCTTGTGTGGCACGTAGCGCCGTCTTGTTGAAAATAAACGTTGTACAGATGAATACCATCCAATTCTGGCCATATAAAATTATTAACCATCTTTCGATCCATTCAGCTGTAACACCTGTTATTGGAAAACCCTTTACTTAGGGCTTTTTGTATGGACACATTCATACTTGCCTGGTTGTGATTTGTTAAAAACAATTTTGCATCTTCTATCCAGTTTTCTGATTGTATGTTATCTATTCGCCAGATGACATAGTTTTTACTAAACAAGCTCTTTAAATCTCTAATCCAGAAGACTTCTTTCTTCAAAACAATTTGGAGCAGATAATGTGGCAAGCCGATTTTTTGAGTACACAAACAAAACTCTTAAGGAACAGTTGTAAAGTGATCAAATGGTTTTCTTGCATGCCGG
>JAYXIM010008871.1:0-15802 GCA_037575425.1 Anastrepha fraterculus | reverse complement strand
TGTGACACCAAACAATGGCCATAGGCCAAGCGAAAATCTTATTGGAGAGGGACAACCAAAATAGGTTTAAAAGACTCATAACCCTCCCCAAGAATAAACTGAGAATGCTCATGGGCATTCTCACAGGCCACTGCGGACTGCGTAGTCATCTGTTTCGGGATTTAGTCTACGGATTCGTGTCGTTTCTGCGATTAATCTCAGGAGTCTCCAATGCACCTTCTCCTCGAATGTAGCGCTATACCGCGGAGAAGGTTGAGACACCTCGGCAAACTGCAGCCAGAAGAAAGGCTCATTCGCTCAACCCAACTCAGCTCCATCCTGAGTTTAATAAGGGAACAGGGTCTAGATGAGGCACTGTGATGAGCAGAGGGCATCAAAGACCATGAGGCCGAAGTGCAAACCTCGTACAAAATCTATCTACCTATTTTGTTATAAAAAAGCTGCTCATAAAAAACCATCTGCAGTTCGGAGTGACCGTGAAACGTTAATTTGCACAAAAAAAAAAACAATCAAGTCGTATAACATACGTCTCAGGTTAAACTCAATCAAACACCTAAAGATACACGCACGAGTTATAGCCTTGAAATTTTGAAACGATTCTGATATCCTCCAATTCCTGATTACAAACATTATAATATACAGGGTGGCACAAATGGTGTCGTATGTCAATCATATTTGATAATTTTAAACTAAACCGCTTCAGTATATAAGTACAAGCAGATAATCAATGGAGCGCGCATGGGCCAAAAAAAGACTTCCATCAGAGAGGAAGGAGACTGTTGAACACTTTTTCTGCAAATGTCCGGTTAGGCAGCCAGACGATTAAGGTCACTGGGTGTTTCTTTCATCGACAGGTTGGAGGTCTCCAAATGGTATCAAAACGGCGCTTTAGTGCTACTTGGACGTGCCAGAGTGATACTTCAACTATTTCACCTACCTAGCTAAAAAGTTAATTAAAACGAAATTGGGTGATCAATTTAGAGCCATCTTGTATAAATATATCGTAAAACCAAATTTCATCCGAATACCGAATATTACAGTTGATATTCGACACAGCTTTAGCACTTGTCAGACAACCAACCAACCAGCCGGCCAACTACCGAGTTTTCTGTGCAACCAACCATTCAACCACCAAAGTTGACATTCAATTCAACTTTGAGTTTACAAACACTTTCGCCCGAACTACTGATACTCGACAATCTATGCGTCACTCCTACATGAAGCTTTTCCACATTTTTGGCATCGTTATGCGGTTTGTTGTCAAAGTTTGATTCACTTTAGATTGGCTAGTGAACATTCAGTTAAATGCTAATTTTCAAACAGAAACGGAAAATCGACAAACAAAAACGAACTGCAAAGCTGGATGAGATTGTCGTTTGCATTGCAGTGAGAAGAAAAGTCGAAAACAAGTGGAATCAGTCACGAGCTGTACTAGCAGCTAGATATGTATGTATGTACATATATGTGTATGTATGTATGCACTTCTATATGTAGCTATACATTCTCTTACAAACGAATTGAGTTGGGCGAGCGTATTTTGCAATGATTAGCTGGGAGTGCGCAGGGCTCTGCAGACTTTGACGACAGCTGAAGTGTAGTTGACGTCGGCATTGATGCTTCGAACTGGCTGACATGTTGCAGCTTGTGATGGTTACATGCAAACAGATAAGTAGCCAAAGCCACTGTGTGGATATCCAGGTGTCTACATGCAGGTGTTTGTGTTTCACAATTTTTATCTGGCAGTGAAGTTTATGTTTCTTATTGGGGACTCCCAACAACTTTGTCTGTATATCCGTACAGAGCGTGTTTTCTCTTTATTCATTTTTTTTGCATTTGAATTGTTCGTTGGCATAGTTTAACGAATAGTTTACAAACTTTTCAATCTCATTGCAGCCCCTGTGCATCAACTGTCAAACAATGCCGCCAAAACTCACACAGCAATGACGAGCATTTTTGGAATAATTTTTGTTGTTCTCTAAAATAATACAATATTTGCATAAAGTTTTCGTTTTTTCTGCTTTGCGAACTAACAGAATTAAGAATTTAGTGAATAACAGTTCTTTAGCTTACGGGGAGAAACAGAGAGGCAGAGCTGAGAGAATGATAAGAATGGTTTGCTGCTTGTCGAGAGGAACAGCGAGGAGGTAATGGGAGTGGGTTTTAATGAGCTGCTCAGCACATAGTTTGAATTCGATTTTCGATTTTGTTTCGTTATATTGGCTACATTTGTGCCTTCATAATAATTTTGGATGTTGTTCCGTTCCAAGAGCAAGGTGTATCGCAACTACAAATTTTTGGCATATAATTTATTTATTTGCAAATTTTTGAATGACTCCTTCAAAGAAAACCAGTTATGCTCCGCTGTTTTCATTGACGTGTCCAAAGCCTTCGGCAAAGTATGTCAAAGTAGTCTTCTCAATAAGATTAGTGCTTTACCACCAACATAATATTATATTACAACCTATTAAATCAATTTGAAGACACAGCATCTAAACTAAAACATATGCAGATGACATGGTCATAGTAGTAACATGCAAATACCTAGATACCGTGAGCAACATAATGAATAATACACTAGCAACAGTGCATCAATGGGCAACTCAGACAGACTTGGGGATAAACGCCGATAAAACGGATATGATACTTTTTATTAGAAGGTACAAGATCCCGAATTGGCAACCCCCGAAGCTAAATGGCGTGGAACTGACTCGTAAAGACCACATAAAGAACCTGGGGGTAGTTTTGGACGGCAAACATTGGAGATGAAGAAAAAGGACAGTAACGCACTATATACATGTAAAAGAATGCTGGGAGTCACATGGGGTCTCCTAGTTAAGCTCCCAGACCATTGCAGTATTTTTCAAGCAGAAGTCTTTGCGGTAGGAAAGGCTGCAGAAATAGCACTAGCAAGGACATCGAGCAACTTCAACATGAATATATACGTTGACAGTTAAGCGGCAATAAAGGCAATAAACTCATATGAAATTTCATCTAAAAACGTTCTTAGGACCAGGGACGCCATAGAGAGGCTAGCCGCAGACAAACGGTTACACGTCTATTGGGTACCCGGACATAAGGGCATTGCAGGAAACGAATTGTAGAAGCGCTGTTTACATACAATTCGAATAAGAAAACGGCATACTGAAACCTTAAAGGCGATCTACAATGGCTTCGTTGCGGACATGAAAGGACACATAGACAGGAGAGAGATTAATCTAGCCATTAGCCTAGAACTATCGTGGGTATACTGACAGGCCACAATTTGTTAGCGGCACACCCATACAAGGTAGGAATTGCAAGCAAAGATAACTGCAGATTTTGTAATGAACTGGAAGAGAAGGAACTCTAGAACACCTTCTATGTTCTCGCCCTACATTAGCTAGAACGCTATTTAAATGTTTAGGAGCTCTACAGTATGGGAGGTTAGAATGTTTCTCGCGGTTAGAGCTTCAGAGCTTACTTAGATTTGCAAAAGACGTAGGCTTATTACAAGAAGCCTACTACAAGGAAACGTAAGGCTTAAGCTCCATCACTCCTATCACTAAGGACCAATAGGTCTATGTGATTGCTTTTAACCAGCCAGGTCAACCTAACCTAACCTACTAAAATCATATTTCTTCGATCGCTTTTCTCGAATCAAATACAGGGATACATACTAAGCACTCAAAGAAATTAAAACTGGCGTTGAGGCCCATCCTACTTTTTACTTCCGACTTACCCATCAATCAGAAATGCACCACAGCCACATGAACATTTAATCGGCTGGTAAAACGCATTTGGCCGCCGTAGCCGAATGGGTTAGTGCGTGATTACGATTCGGATTTCGGAGAACGTTGGTTCGAATCTCGGTGAAATACCAAAATGAAGAAAAAGTTTTTTCTAATAGCGGTCGCCTCTCGGCAGGCAATGGCTAACCTCCGAGTGTATATCTGCCATGAAAAAGCTCCTCATAAAAAATATCTGCCGTTCGGATTCAGCTTAAAACTGTAGGTCCCTCCATTTGTGGAACAACATCAAGACGCATGCCACAATAGGAGGTGGGGCTCGGCCAAACACCCAAAAAGGGTGTACGAGCCAATTATATATACATATACATATATATATATATATAATTAATGAATGGACTACGTAATTGGTTGCCATGGCAGACATACGCCGGATATTATATTTAAAAAAAAATTCCATGAAATTATCTTTCAGAATATAATAAAAAAACTTCACTCCAACAATATTTATATATATATATATTAGGCCGGGTCGATTTGTGGGGAGGCAAAAAAATCGCCCATTGCTCTGTGAAAATTATATTCTATGGATCAAAATAAGAAACTTTGCCGAAGGAACCATACCTCTAAAACGAATTCTGATGTCCCCCAATTTGGGTCGAACTTTTAATGTCTTTTGTGGGGAGGTAAAAAAAACGATGGTCTTTTGACTACAATTCTTGCACGAGCTGTATTTCATAGGCCAATAAGCCAATATCTTTATGTAAAATTTTTCACGTAGTCGAAGGACAAAGGCCAAGAAGTTAAGAATTACGACGAATCGACATTTCGTTGTCTTTTTCAACACTTCGCTGTATGAACTTTGCGAACAAATATATTTTTTCAAAGTAAATTTCCACAATTTGGAAGCGTTGTTCTAGCGTTAAATAATTCACGATGACTTGCAAAGCCTTGCCCAACAGAAATGTCACCCCAGTTTGCAATTCTCAGCTTTTAAACCATAGTTATCGATATCGATAGTTCACATGCAGCTAAAACAACACCCGATACATAAATAAAGAATTTAAAATGCCCCAACATTCATGTGGTGCAGTATAAAGTCGATGAATTTTAAATTTTATAGAAGTAACTTGAAATTATTATGCTCCTTAAATATTGACACTAATTTTTTAGCATATTTTTTCTCCCCATATGATAAAACCTAGTAACTAATATAAATACTTGAATAGCTTATCATCACTCAGTGTCTTAGTTGCAACCAAAATCCAGCCTGCAGTTTTCCAGGAGCACATTAACTTCCGTCAAAGAAGAAAAATCGGCTGCTGCTGCTTCCGAATGCAACTGCAAGGAGCCACATAGATTTCCCACCGCAGCACCTCATCTCCCGCAATTTGCTGAGAGCGTGACTGCTTCCTACCAAGCAGGCAGACACCAAAAAGAGGAGAAGACAAATAAGCTCAATGTTGATCCGTCATTACGGGGTACCAATTTTTGTGTAAGTCATACAAAGTGGTGTCACCAATACCAACACCAGCGTGGCGTGTGAAAATCGGATGATGTAAGCGAAAGTTACTGAGAGCTGGAGCATAGTGGCACAACGTTGGCTCTTAACTTAAAACGGATGTCAGTGTTACCGGAAAATTGGAATAAAATTTATGGTCCAGGATAAATTCCGTTTTCCGTTTGAACCACCAAGCCAAAAGGCGTCAATAAATGTGAAGCACAAATGTGAACGTCTTTAAGGGGCAGAGACTCTAAGTAAATATACTGCAGCAATAAGAGTCGGAAGTAGTAGTGGTAGGGTGTCCACCCAACAGCCAAGTAGATTACACTAACAGGCAGCGGAAATGATTGGTGGTGGCGCCACTACAAGGAATAGTTGAAAAAGTACTAGACGTGGGTGTTAAGTAGCGCAAGAAGCTAAGGAGGAGCAGCAAAAAATAGCAAGTAAAAAACTTGAAAGCCGGAGTGGAGCGAATGCTCCTGCTGCTGTGACTGGCGCCACGAATCTATGAATGCACTTAGTCAGTGTTGATGCTACTTTTAGAGCAACGGAAATGCCAAAATACATCGACAGCGCCAATGACACCAACAGCCAAGCAGTAGGCGAAAAAGACAATAACAATAAAAAAGTTAAAAAAAAAAGTTGTCAGTTGGAGCTACAAACTGGCTGCAACAGACTCAGTAAATGGCAGCGACAAGGACAGCGTCGAGGCGCTCTTAACCACATACATAGATGGAATAACCCATTTAGATATATTTGTGTATGTGCAACTGGAAAAGAGGGTATAGTTCTTGTAATACGCACACCTCTTAAATAATGTCTGAACAGTTAAGATTGTTGGATGCTTTATTTAGAAGTAAAATGTTTTCAAAACCAAAATCTTCCGGATTTTAAAGTGTCTAGTAATTATTATAAATGATTTTAAGAGATATTTTCTCACTTAAACGGCCTTAACCTAGATTACGCTCACTGTCTCTCTCAAAGCCGCTTAGATATTGTGCTTGCGGCAGCCGACCTTTTCGTTAATCCGGAATTTGAAATCCATGAAATGTTAAATATATAAATAAAAATCGCAACCTTTTCCTTATGGGCGGTTGCTTCTTGCGGAAAATAGTAAATATCTGCGTGAAATTTTCTTCTCCTTCTTCTTGATTGGTGCGATAACCGCTTAAGGAAACAGATACCTGTAAACGGCCATATTTTCCCTGATTTTCATTAAAATTATTTAAAATGAAGAATTCAATATATTTTTTTTTAAATTGGCACACAGCTTATTTATATATTAAAAAATATAAATTTTTTTTTTTTTTAATCATTTAAAATGGCTTTTGTACACTCAATTCTCCCAGGAAGGTCGCAGCGGGGCTTCTCAATCGGCGGGCATTGTAGCATTGACGTCAGTGACCTGAATACAAAAAACCAAAAATTTGTTTGTTTATTAATGTCATAATTTTTATATGAATTAAAAACAAATGGGAAAAAAATCGCGGAATAAAATGCTTAAAAAAAATGAATTTTGGGGCGAATTTTCCTACTAATTTTGCTTCGAAAAAATTATTTTTTTGAAAAATTTTCGAATTGTAAATTTACATAGAAAGCAATATAATAAAACAGATGTGTGCAAAATTTCAGGGAGATCGGTCTCTAACTTTTCGAGTTATCGTGTACGCCAATTCGAAAAATATTGTTTTAAGAAAAACGCGTCTAAAGTTTGAATACCACGTAACTATACCTCGCCCAGCGCTCGAACGCAGAGAATAGAGTCGTCACGGTTGACGATCTATAATATAAGAAATACTTAAATTTACGTTTTAAATTTTTTTGACATATTCTTAAAGGATTATGTTATGAAAAATAAAAAGAAAATTTCGAAATTTTCCCCTTAAGCGATTTTGTCGTTTCTTTCTCGTGCCAACTGACGCCAGCTGTGCCCACCAATTGAAGCGAAGTCCTTGTTCGTTAAAAAGGCGAAAATGTTGCAAAATCTTTTCACCTGCTGTCGGGCGTGGATGCACATGAAGAAAGCTTTACTTCGATAAGAATTATGAAAAGAGAGTTTTTTCATTGTGCAACAAATTCTACGTATTTTATGAAAAAAGTTTATAAAAGCATCCCAAAAAATATTAACCTCAAAGTAAACTTGTAAACAAATGCGCCCTACCGAAGTCTACATGAACGGAAATTAAGCGATCCAACAATTGTAAAATTTGGAGTAAAACAAGGCTACCTGCTCTTTCCAACTCTTTTTAACATTATCCTTTCCATTGTCTTAGGTCAGACTCCAGCCAACCATCACATGGATCCTTAAACGACCTCGACGATGGCATTGGGGCCCTTTTGCACAGCTAAGACGGCATAGCACAAAGCTCAAATGAATCGATATTCATCTTGTATCATACTGGCATCCAAAGTGGGACTCAAGATCAACGTCTCCAGAACTATGGCCATAGACATACAATACAAACATCACCCACCCATTCCTACTAAAATCAGCACCTTACAGATGAAGTTCGAAGTTTCCGCTAATTAAGATGCATTATTGCGATCGCTGGTGGCTGCGTCGGAGCCATCGAAAACAAATTAAAGAAAACGCAGCAAGCATTCGGGTAACTGAAAAATCTCTGGAACTCCCCATTCTTGTCGCGTGACAACAAGTCAAGAATATTTTATTCCTAGGTTTTTTTTGGTGTTTCTTATTCACTCGACGGGGGATCATAGGACCTCGACAAGACTCTTCAATCGCACACGATTCTGGGCTGTTGTTTTTGCGCTGTGCCATGTGATGTCGGCATATGCTAGCTCGCGCAGCATCGACCTGCTTCAAGTATTCTTAAGCGACCACAACCTCTGCTTCCTTGTGGGTTTCAGTCCAATGCCATTCTTGTGGTGCTATCTGGTAGTTTTCTAAGCGTGTGACCTATGCACCGCCACATTCTGATTTGCCACAAAATGGGCTCTTCATTTGTTAAGCTCCACAACTTGTCGTTGCTAATGCTGTTGATCCAGAGTATTCCACAGATGATGCGGAGGCATTTGTTGACGAAAGATTGTAGAATCTGTGTGAAGATATTGGAGACCAGCCAAGTTTCACTTCCGTAGAAAATACTTCCGTTCCAACGTCATAACCACGGCTCTTACAACGCATACACGCTTTTTCAAAGCGCAGCCTTAAGCGCATATTAAATATAAGGTATCCGGGAAATTATATCAAGCAATAGGCTATGTGAATTAACCCTACCCTCATCAAAGCAAATATACTAAAAGAAAATGGAATTGGATCGGCTCCACGCTAAAAAACCACCGCAAGCCATTGGATGGCACCCACAGGAATCACGCAGAAGGTAACGACCAGCGCACACCATGGACTAAAGGAACAAATATACACCTCCCGCAATAAAATACCTAAATAATCTATGTAGAGGCCATATAGATCTCTAATGTCAAATGGTCGACAGGCTACCCCGTACGAGTATTTCCTACGTTAAAAGTTATCAATAAACTATTATATTTTACTCGTATTTACAGTCGGTAAATTTTGAAACAAAAAAATTTAGTAAAATTTGAACAAATTTTGGTTTTTATTTGTGATATCTTAATAGTTTTGTGGTCGAATAACTCATTTGTCACTTTTATGTTTTCCTAAACCTTTTACAAGGTGTGGCTGTCGTATAACTTTTGCTATTAAAAGAATGGTAGTTTTACTGATTTTTATGTCTATTTGACTGCTTCTGATATGGAATGAAAGTACAAAAGTAATATTTTTTCTTAATAAAAAAATGTTTGAAGTGAAACTTCTTAGGCGTCGATAGACGAGCGAGAATGGAGAGTAAAATTTCAAGGCCATGCAACGTTTTGGGCATTTTCGTTCCGCGAGAGAGAAAAAAGATCTAACGTAGAGGAAAAGGAGAGAGGGAGCTATATATATATATATATCTTAGAAACACTTTAGGCTATTTTTCCTGAGTTTTTCTTGTGGTTGCTAATATCTAGTGAGAAATAGCACTGCCTACTTTTTGGCGCCGGTTTGTTGGTACAAACTTGTAGGGAATATATTTTTGGTGCCTACTTTTTGGCGTTATATTTCCTACACCGGTCGACCCTTCTCCGTTTTTTGTAAATTTTGTCTATTTGTATTCTCTGCAAATGTTGCGAATTTATTTTGGTAAACATTTCTCTCTCTCTCTCTCTCTATCTCCCTCTCTCTCTCTCTCTCTCTCTCTATCTCCCTCTCTCTCTCTCTCTCTCTCTCTCTCGGGTCTCCCCTCTTTCTTTGTCTGCCTTGAAAGTTTCATTTCTGTTATGTGTACTACGCTACACACACTTTTTGTTTTAATAAAAGTTTTACTTTTGTCATAAAACGTTTTAATAAAATATTTTTGGTCATGATAATGCTCTTTTTTGTAACAAAAATAATGAAATGGTCTTTGGAATACGGTCTAGCAAAAATTTGATAATGATACCCTTTGAATGTTCGGCTCTTGTCCATCCACTTCTGCTAATCTTTAATAAATCGCTAGTTTGTGGACAATTCATCGATGCTTGAGAAGTTCCATCCATCACACCTATAATCAATGCTGTGTATAAAAACAGCTTTGTGAATTGCAGGCCTATTTTCAAACTCTTATGGTTTCGCATTACAAAAATTACTCTGTTTCTTAATCAAAAAGTTCCCGGAATATATTTAGAAAATTCAAAATACAAAGTTATTCCTCAAAAGTGATATTATCGCCACCCACTTCAACTGCAACGCACTTATGCCAGCGTTTGATCCAGCTCTTGAAACATTTCTGGAACTCTATTTTCATTACATCCATCAGAGCTGTCTTCGATTTTTCCCATTACTTCCTTTCGGCTAATAAAACACGTTCCCCGTAGTGGTTTTTTAACTCGATCAAACTGAAAAAATCGCACGAAGCCATATCAAGTGAATTCGACGGCTTTTCGATGGTATTTGTTTATTTCTTGCTCAATAATTTACAGAGGATAATGGTACTGTTCGAAGGTCAGTTTTCGTGGTGCTAAGTTCATGAGTTGTTTTCCCACAAATCCATTATTTTTGGGTGAACTGCTTCACATAAGCGTCTCATAACGCCCAAAGAATAGTCCTTATTAACTGTCTGACCTTTCGTGGTGTGCAATACCAATTGAAACTATGTTTAACGCAAAATTTAATAGGAACACGCTCTTCTAAATTCAAGTCCATTTTTAAAACTGTAAAAAGCGAACACATGTGCAGAGGTAGATTTACTCAAGACGGCGTAACTTGTGATGTGTCAAGTAATGACGACACAATTTTGTTAGGAGTGTTGATCTGTACAACTCCTTTGGATGGTGGGAATAGTACAAAGGATTTTCTCTGCCGCTGTCCGGCTTTCGTCAGACTTAGATGGTACAATTTTGTGTCCAATGTACTGGGAATGGATGTACTACATTCGCTTTCTGCTAAGTACTTAAAAAATCAGGGAAGTTTGCAGAGAAGTAATGAATTCCCATCTTACTTCTATCTATGTACCCCTTAAGGGTATCCGGTGGTCTAGAGCACGAAAATTTCACGATTTTTTTTTGCCATTAATAATTTAAAAAACGATGTTTCAACTCTTCGCGCTTATTAGTAAGTTTATTGAGCATACAAAAAAAATTTTTTTTTTTACTTTTGAAACAATATTTATTATTATAAAAATGCCGCTGAAGATGACCCTCTCGAAAAATCGAACCCGGACGGCGTAGATGATTTCGAGACTTCTACTCATCTGAAACACAAAATTCTTAATCAGAAAGAATGATCGGAAATAGAACAAATCAAAAAAATGAAAAATTGTCAAAAAGGCGCACTTTTGAAAAAAAGTTCGTAAAATCGGGTTTTTTTCACTAGTTTTTTAGTTTAAAAAATAGGAAATTATTCAAATAAAATTATGATTCTAGTTCCGATGATAGCGATACATGTTGGGAACAACATATCCAAATTTCAAGTGATTCAGTTGAATAGTTTTTTTGTTTTCATCCCCGCCGTGCCGAAAAAAGTCGTTTCGAGATAAATGAGTTTAAAGTTTAAGGTACAGGAGCGCGCGGACCGCTCTCTACCTAGCTAATGGGCTGTAGAAGCTATAATATTGGGAATTTCCGCATGAAAATTTCATAGCATATTTTTAAGGTACTACACTTTCGAAATATCGAAAAAACAAAATCATAATTTTTTGAAATTTCTAGACCACCGGGTCCCCTTAAATCCTCTCTATGTAGTAGTCTCATCGAAAATGTAAATAAATTTATATACTTAAGTAGCCAACTCACTCTAGACAGTTTCACAAATGTTGACTGGTGTGTTCTATCACAGGATATTGAAATTCAGGTCGTCTTTCGCCACACTTAAAGGATATGATACTCTAAGCAGTTGACTACTAGAACAAAGCTGAAGATTTTTAACTCAAATGTTGAGACTGTGCTATTATATGGCTGTAAAACGTGGTCTGAAGCGGTTTCAATCACAAAAAGGACTCAAACTTTTATAAATCGCTGCCTTGGAGCCATTCTGCGTATCTGTTGGCCTGACAACTGGATATCAAATGACGAGCTCCTTACTCGAAGTGGTAAAAGACCAATTAGAATTGCGAGGATGGAAATGGATTGGTTACACAATACGTAAACCTGCTACTTATATCAGCAGCATGTCGTTGGATTGGAACTCGCAAGGCTCTCGACTCGATCAAAAGGAACGTGCAGGCGAAGCCTATTTGATGAATTACTGTGGACGATTCGCTCACGTGACCACAGTTAAAGTTAAAAGCTGCAAATTGATCCCAATGGAACTTATTTGTTTCGGCTGTTTGGGCCCCGGCCGGCGCTTTTGGAAAAAATTATAAAAAAACAGACTAATGCTGAATTCTTTAAAATTAAATTAAAATTTTAATTTGCTTATTTCGTTTTAGTGAAGCCAATTTAATTTAATAAAATTTTCGGCCAACTACAATTCAATTCCATTCCATCCACCCTAAGCCACTTTTGTGGTAGCTGCGTCTTTCAGACTGAATTTTCGGCTATCATAGAAGCTCAGCGATAGCTTGGAATGAATTATTCAAAATGTTCACGACATTTCTTTACTATGTCTCATATTTGTAGATTTCGCGCTTTCTATTCGGTTTCGCTCATTTTCAATAGCAACCAACCTACCTCAGGACTCCTGGCCTGACCACGTTTTTTTAAAAGCTGAAATTTTTGCTCTATTTGCCATGCGCATGGGTAGACTTAAGTTTGTAAAGTAGATTTTCACAGTGGTCCCTCTATTTCATGTTTTTGTTGTTGTCTAATTTGCGCGGCTTTTGCGTCACTTGCACTTTTGTCGCATGTCGTATCACTTAACCGGTGACGATACACCCCCTTAAGGTGGGTGTCTATTGACGCACATTGCACTGGCATAATACTATCAAAACGGGAGTGCAGGTAAAGTGGCGATGTATTTAAAACAGAAAGTAAAAAAGCTAGATTTTTAAAATAAGAGGCAGCAGAAAGAAGTTGGCAAAGCGAAGGAATTTTTGTTTAAAGTAAACCTCGCGTAGACGTAAAGTTTTAAGACTTCGCTGTAATAGTAGTCGTTTGTTGTTGTAACTATTTGCGTAAGCACGCACAGTATAACTTACAAGGACAACGGCACCGAATCAAACCAAAGCGAAGAAGACGTGGGAGAAGAAAGTGCAGTGGAAAATTCTCTTTAAGTTAGCGAGCGCTCGTGTCTTTGAATTCACAAAAGCAGCGTGGGAGGCGAGCATAACAACATGGCATGCCTTTAAGTTTCTTAACTTGACGGTTATTCGGGTTCACGCTTCGTTGGCTACGCGGCTTGTTGCGTCAATAACGGCCACTGCGCTAACACGAAAGCACTCGCCCGCAGCAACCGCCACGCAGCGACGATGCTGGTGGCAAAAACCAAAAAAAAACAAAAAAAAAAAAACAGAAAAACCAGAATTATGTAGAGAAACTTAGGAAGAACGACGCCGCTCGCTAGTTGTTTCTATTGTTACTGTTGTTGTGCATTTGTCGTGCCACAACTGCAATTCAATTGTGCAATCAGCGCAGTGATTCCTTCAGCAGCCAGCGCCGACCCCTTTAAGTCAACAAACACGAGGCGGAGACCCGTTCTTCTGTTTACTTGACTTTCTTCCTCAGCGAAAACATTATTTGTATGTATTATGTATCGTACAACAACAACAAAATAAATTGGAACTAAAGTGTGGCACATTTCGTTGCGTTCGCGCTTGCGGTTTCCCACTCGCTCTGCTCTCTGCCTTCCCTTATCTTTTTCTTCTCTGTGTTCACTAAAACTTTTTTCTTTCTTAGTTTGTTTTTCTCATCTTAACTTTGTAAATTTTCACAACAGCAAAGAAGAAGTATTTGTTTGGGTTTCACTACATTTTCCACTTCCTCTGCTTTACTCCAGCGGAGTAGCTCTATCATTTGTGGAGCTGCTTAATTATGTGGAAATTTTTAATGAAAACTTCCCGGTCTCAATCGTGCAATGCTCGGTATTGTGATTTGTTGCCATCGCTGGTTGTTTTCCTGTCGCATTTGCCTTTGTTGTTGCTGCTGTTGTTGTATGTGTTGTCATTATTTGTATGTTCGCGCACATAAATGTTTATAACAAAGTGTTTCTGATTCACTGAATGATTTCAAAACCAATTGAATTTCATTGTTTCGGGCGAGACGCGGCGTATGAGCTGGGCAGTCGACAGAAATGAATGATAGCTTTTTTTACAGTTTATTGAAGTTAAAGCGATATTTTTTTCTAGGCGGCGAATATTTTGAGTTAAAGCCAGTTATTTTGGTGGAAAAATAAAAAGACTCCAAAGAATCGCACAAGAATTTTCCTTTGCCTAAAGTGAAAAAAGAAATGAAATGAATGGAAACAATATTTTGGTGCAATTTCATCTCAACGATCACATCACTTCATGACTATAATTTTGAAGTAGTCAGAGACTTAGGTTAGATTAATATGTGCTCGTAATCGGTCTGTACGACCAGCTCACTTAGACCTTACAGGTTCATTGTAATAATTCTATGCGACACGGAAATCTCATCTATTCTTCTTCGTGAACCATTTTGCGGCTTTTATGAAGCGGAGGATTGGTTCCATTCCCATACCAGACTGACCGTAAGATAACTGAAAAGGTATTTACCTGAAAGATCTGCTTTAATTTTAGCTAAGGCTGGATAATTGCATAGGAAGTGCTGAACTGATTCATCCTCTTCCCCATCTCTACAACTTCTACAATACTTATGGCAGAAAACTCCTAGTCTCAAGAAATACCAGCCAAATAGCCAATGACCGGTTATACAAGCCACGACCTTCTAGGTATCCTCTCTTGAAAGGGTATCAGTTCCTTTATCTTTTTCTTATTTAGTTGCGGCTATAGTAGCCCAGCTGTTACGCATGGGCCTTCATCCCTCCATGACCTGTTGGGCTACTGGTTAATTTGTTTTTAATTATTAATTTGGTCGTGGCCTTAGGTATCCCAATGTTTCTTCTATCAGTGAGCAGTTAGCTTTCCTGGGTAGCTCATCGACTTTACAATTTTCCTCAATATCTCTTTGCCCCGAAATCCAAATAAGATTTGGATATGTAGCCACTTTTTTTATAGCTAGAACTTCTGCTTGATAGGGGCTGCAGTACTCTGAAAGTCGAACGGTAAACTCAAGTCCTAATTCCTTCGAAAATACTCCATAGCCCACCCTATCATCTAGCTTGAAACCATCTGTATAGAAATTAAACCCCCCTACTCCATGGTCTTGGTGTTTCCCACTTTATTCTTGGCGGTGTGCTCGTTTTGAAGAGGCTGTCGAAGGACTATCCTTTCCTTATCGTAGGGCGACAGCCTGGATAATTGTATAGAGCATTTCAGTTCTGGAGCTTTGGATTATGCAGCGGTCAACTTGGTAAAGCTACAGCTGGAAATTTGGGTCATTTGGTTATTTAGTATTGATATTTAGCCTTGAAGTACGATTCAGTCACGTTGTTCATCAGCTTCTTGACAGTGGGTCTTATTCTGGCATCGAAAAGCGCTGTGAAACATCAAAATGTTTTTGCCCTAATAGCGGCCCCCTCTCAGCGGGTAATGATCGTATGTGTGTTTTTGCTATGAAAAGTTCCTTCTGAAAAACCATCAGTCGAATAATATCAAGACACACATTGCAATTAGGCGAGGGAGATGGGCCAAACAATCAACCTCTTTCTCTAAGTTAGAAACCAGATCGGTCCACGGAATTTTCAAAATTCGCCAAAAGTCCACATTTCGAAGGCCTCGACTCTGATAAAGTAAGAGACTTTGAGTGTCCAACATTCCATGCCATATAAGGGCACAGACCACACATAACACTTCACAAAACGAATTTTAAGATTCATATCGAAGTCATGGCAGCTTAAGATCTTTCTAAATTTGCGTAATGCAGATCTAGTCATTTCTATTCTACTTTTTATTCCGGCTGATGTGTCTCAATTTTCATTCAACCAGCATCCAAGGTATTTGAAATTTGAAACTTTTCTATTTTTACATTATGAACCATCAGTGTTTGATTAGTGCCTGCT
>JAYXIM010008865.1:0-15869 GCA_037575425.1 Anastrepha fraterculus | reverse complement strand
GGGACCAAGTTGATGTTATTTATTATGTTAACAGTTTAACCAAACGAAACCATCACTGGGGATCGGTATCGACTTCAATTGATGCGATTGAGCCGAGCACTGCGCGAGAAGCGGCCGAAATACGTGGAGAGGCATGAAAAAGTGATTCTACAGCATGACAACGCTCGGCCTCACTTTGCCAAACGCGTTAAAACCTACCTGGAAATACTGAAATGGGAAATCGTACCCAACCCGCCATATTCTCCAGATATTGCGCCGTCCGATTATCATCTGTTCCGATCGATAAGTTGATAATTTTTTTAATATTATTTTGCTTTTCTGTTTACGGAATAGAAGTTGGTTTAAAATTTGGTAGTGTATAAAAAAAATGTTCATTTATATATAATTGATTTTCAGTTTTTATCCATTAAGACACTTTTAAAATTTTTTTACAGAAATCAAATTGTTTTGTTTTTTTAATTTTTTTTAGCTTTTCTACATTAGAAGCAATAATACATTTGGTTCAGGCCGATAGTCCTAGCTACTAGTGCCTTTCGTAATGTAATATAGTTATTTATAATTATATTTCTAATAAATAAATAAATAAATAAATAAAAAAATACATTTGGTTTTTTTTTTTAATAAATAAAGCGTTTTTCAATAGGTGCGCTTCAACTTTTTTCCGATAGGGAGAGCGAACGACGCAATATTTTTTATTTTTCGCTTGTCATTTGTAAACTTCATTAGTATACATTTCATAATGGAACGCTACACACTTGAGCAACGCGTTAAAGTTATTCAGGCGTATTATGAAAACGGGTGTTCAAATCAAAATGCATATCGCGCACTTCGTGATTCAGTGATGAGGCACATTTTCACCTCAGTGGATTCGTCAACTAGAAGAATTGCCGCATTTGGGCGAATGATAATCCAAGAGTGATTGCCGAAAAACCAATGCACCCACAAAGAGTGACTGTTTGGTGCGGTTTACATGCCGGCGGCGTAATTGGCCCATATTTTTTCGTTGACGAGAACTATCGCCACGTTACTGTGAATGGAAATCGATACCGCGACATGATAAACGATTATTTTTGGTATGGACTTAGACGACATGTGGTTTCAACAGGACGGGGCCACAAGCCACACAGCACACGCTACAATTGATTTGTTGAAGAGTAAGTTCGATGAGTGCATTATTTCCAGAAATGGACCGGTCGAATGGCCGCCGCGCTCGTGTGATTTGACGCCTCTAGACTATTTTCTTTGGGGTTATGTGAAGTCATTGGTCTACAGTAACAAGCCGGCGACGATTTGTGAGCTCAGAGCCAATATTGAACGCGAAATTGCTGGAATTTAGGCCGATTTATGCAAAAGAGTGGTCGAAAATTGGGTTCAACGATTGGACTTCGTAAAACGTGCACGCGGTGGTCATGCAAAAGAAATCGAATTTCATACTTAAATGTATATGTTCAAACTCGATAATAAAAAAAAAATTAGTTAACAAAGTCAAACCGTTTGTGTTTTATTCAAAAAAAAAGTTGAAGCGCTCTTACTGAAAAACGCTTTATGTGTTAAATCTTGTCTTACCCGGAAGGAGTTAAAAATTTATTTCAAAAAGAGCTCTTTTTCATCATTTTTGTTTTTTATTTTTCGAGTTCTTTATTTTTTTTAAATAAATTTTTTCAAAAAAATTTCAATTCATTTTTTTGCAACAATGTTTATAATAATATTATATTTTGGAATATCCATTTTTATTTTTAATTTTTTTTTAATGTTTTTTTATATAGGGTAGTTTTTCTGTGTTTGATAATTTTTGTAATGATTTTTTGCAATAATTTTTAATTAAGTTTTGTTTCTCTCCATTTTTTTTGTTTTATCATATATACTTTTTTGTAAATATAAATTTAAATCTTAAATTTGTTTTCGGTTTTTATTTGTTTTGTTGGGTAGTTAACTGTGTTTGATAATTTGTATAATAATTGGAAGGAGCTGAACACTAATTTTAGAGTCAGCACTTTTTATTATTTTGAGTTTCCTTTCTATTTCTTACATACCTTCTTTTTTTATTAGTTTTTAATTTTCTTTTTTTATAAAATTGGAAAATTGCTTAAATAATTTTGTAAAATTTTTTTGGAACACGTTTTTATTATTTTGTATGAAGCTAAACTGTCGTAAAGGAGGTAAAATTTAACTGAAAATTTAAAATGTTGCAATTTTTATTTTCATTAGCAAAGAGTAAGGAAAGAAACCAACAAAAATAATTTAATGTCTTTTTTTTTAGAAGCTTCAATGTACTTTGTTGTTGCAGCATTGTATTCAGGCAAGCGCAAACCACTTAATTATGACATTAATTCCGATTTTAATTAAGAAAATCCTTTGAACGCATTTCAAATCATAAATTAGTGCATTCAGCTATTGTATTTATGTATGTATGTATGTGTGCCCGATTATAACTAATTTTATTTGTTTTCTCATTTTTTAATTGCAGGTAATTACCACCTAATTGCGGTCATAAATAATAACAATTAGTGCAGAAAGTAAATCACTCATTTCCAGCCTTTCCGTGTAAGTGAGTAGAATTTATTTTAAATAAGGAAATGAGTTTGCAGCGTTCAATTAATAAATGTGAATTGAAATTTAATTAGATAAGTCACGATACAGGCGTAACTGTACCTAATATTTCACTCGTTTATTCTACGTGCCCGCAATTCTTAGCATATTTGTGAAATAATTTATGGAAATAATGTTTACATCGGTAGAAAAATGCGGAAATCAGGTACCTTATTGGGTTACTTACTTGCCATCTGTGTGAAAAAAAGTTTGAAATTCTTTTTCATTTACTATTTTCCACTCTAATTTAAAGAAAAAAGTGTCCTTTCAAGAAACTACTTAACTTAGCTGTTGACAGACTCACTCATTTAAGAAGCTCTGCAAATATTGCGACGACAATATGATGTTGAACCACAAGACTTTGGGGTGACAAAGCGACATTTTAAATATTCCCTTTTCACACTAGCGACTAGGGCCTTCATCAAGAAAAGAGGGGCCAGTGCAATACTTCAGTTTTGCTACCCACACTTTGCCTTCCGGGCGAGTTTTTCTTTGCTGCGAATTTTCGCTGCCACTTCATTGCAATTTCATTGCTTTGTTTGGCTTGCACCGCCAAAGTAAAGAGTCTCTCAAAAAGACATCAATCGTTGATGTGTCACAGGCACACACGAAGTGAACAGCTCGCAGAGCGAGTGAAAGAAAGAACATGAGTTGGATGGTATGTAGGTTCCCATCTGTCGAAAATTCTGTAACAGCCGAATGAGCTGTACTGCGATTTCACTAGTTTTATGATGAAAAAAAAAAATATGCTAACTAACTCAATTCTTTTTCATAGAACGAGAATTTTTGTTCCTTTTTATATTTTAATTAAAAATTAATTTCAGTTGAGAGCTTTATAAGACCCAGTGCTATACCACATTTTGAAGTAGTTTAAAAGTAAAATTTTTTTGTAATAAGCTTTCAACTGGCTCCGAAATAACTAGTTGGGAACTGATTTGTGGACGAGTTTGAAAGTAGCACCTCTTCATATTCTTCACTTAGCTTTACCGTTTTGTGAACTAGTTTCAAAATAACATTTTACGATATCAACTTTCAACTAGTTCCGAAATAACTAGTTGGGAATAGATTTGTGGACTAGTTTGAAAGTAGCACCTCTTCATATTCTTCACTTAGCTTTACCGTTTTGTGAACTAGTTTAAAAGTAACATTTTACGATATCAACTTTTAACTGGTTATAAAATAACTAGCAGGGAACGAGTTTGAAAGTAACTTCTCTTCGTATTCAATAATTTGTGAATTAACTAGTTGGGAACTAGTTCCAAAATAACTAGTTGGGAACTAGTTTGTTAACTACTTCAAAAGTAAGAATTTTACATAATAAACTTTTAAATAGGCGGATTTACGAACAAAATTATTTTTACCTCACCTTTAAAAACTAGCTCTAGGATTCATGGTCTAGTTTATATGCAAAATTTGCTTAAAATCGATTTTTGACTTCATTGAAAAATAAATAAAAAGGGCAATTGACTGCGTTAAGAAACGTACCACAAACAGAATGTTTGAATATATTTTTCATAAACGTATTAAATTTTACTGCAGAGTTGCGCTACGTTGTTGGTGAGTGTGTGCTTGAAGCGCTTATTGTTCTTGTATACGTTTGTTACTTCAAAAAATAGCAAACAAATACTCGAGTAGCCATAAAAAACTGCTTGGCAGCAGCTGAAAGTAATGATGGCTTTGTTTTTATGCCAAACGCACTTACGCACACCACTTCGCAGGTTCACACACACATAAAATAGTGGTCTCTATGCGCCATATGCACTGAAGACCGCTTTTGCTTGGACAACTAAAATTTGAGTAACAAAAGAACTTTGAAAATTATGGGTATTTTCATTATCCTAAAAGTACTTCCATTTATTCCCCCCTCAAAAAAAAAATTTTTAAAGAATAGTAATAAAAATATACAAATTTACACACTCATACACGGAATTTTATATCCAAGTAGCATTTCGGTGCATTACTTGCATTTCTCTTGGTGCACTCAATTCAAATAGGTACCATGTCCACTTCATTCTCTTCAAGCCCTGCATATTCCGCAGCCCACTTCAGTCACTCCTCTCTCTTACTATTTCACTTCCTTTCAATCCCTTTCCCGTACTTTTCTAAACTCTGTTCAGTATTTTACTGTAATGCTTTTAAAGACTTTTTATTTTACTACCTTAGCGTTTTGTTTGTAACTCATAGACTTTTGTTTAGGCCATTGTAAGAGGTTTTTGCTTTTATTTTTTGAAATCTTTTTTCGTAGTTTTTGTTGTTTTTGACGGTCTTTGCGTGAGAGTGCGCTTAAATGCATACACACACACACTCTTATTTATGTTCACGCGTGCATGCTCACTTCATCGTTCTAATGCATATCCGGAATGCACACAATGGGTTGTGGAATTTTCTTTTTAAGCGCACAGTTTTTATTCCTTTGTGAAATCTTCTGTCGGTCTGGACCTACAATTTTTCGCGTTAATATGCTGCTTGCTCGAAACATAGCTTTTCTAATTGTTCTCTGTTCAAAATCGTGTCTTAATAAAACTGTTCCCAATCTAGGATAGCTTTAAATATAGCAGTTTTCATTTTTCAAAAACTTTCTAAAGTTCCTAATTTTTTCAGTTGTAAATTGCTCCTATTATTGAGTTTTCTTCTTTGATATGCCTTCAAGATCGAATTTATCGACTTTTCTTGAAAAATTGCTCCCACTCAAACTGTTTGCTTTCTGTTCCAAAGCATACGGAGCTTCAACAACTGAGCATATTATTATAAACTGCCTACAGACTTCACTACTTCCAGCTCTGTGGTGTTTCCAACTGATAACTTAACCTCAATTTGTAAGTATTTGAGGTTGGGAATAAAACTATTCTCATTATTTATTCTAAATAAAAAAGAACCTTAAAAACCATTCTCAGTACGAAACTGACCCACCTTTAAACAGTTTTGAAAAATAGATTGCTTTCATTGCCAAGTTATTCGCAGCAGCTGTTCGCGGAGCTCAAAAAACAGTTCCCTGTGTAACTGTTCTCATTTCAAAACTATTTATGGTTCAAGTATGTAACATTTTTAATTCAAAAAAGTTGTACTTATATAAAAAATTAAATATTACTAATTTTCGGCTTAAAACTGTTCTCAGTTGAAGTTTCTCAGCATTGAAATAACAAAGGCATTTATGAAATATTCATAGACCAATTAAATTCGATTTATAATACCTTCTAGGGTTTCAGGTTCAAGGTCGAAACTAAAACTTTTTTCACGTCGGGTGAGAATAGTCAAAAACTGTGTTCGATATGAAACCGTTTGGAGCACAAAATTGTTCCGTAGTATAAATATGTTCCCCAGTATAAAATAATTTCGCAGCATAAAACTATTCCCAGTCTAAAACTATTCACAGTTTAATAACTTAATTAAAAAAAGTACTACCCATACAACCAATCATTGTTCAAAACTTAATATTATGAGTTCAAATTTCTCCAAAACTATTTAAAGATCTTTGACATTCGTCTTGAAACTCTTGGTAGAACTTCACGATCAAGCTCGAATCTGAAACAGTTTACGCTTCGGCTGAACCTTATACATTTCCAAGTTATATCCTACGTTTGCAATCGTGGAGTTGTTCACGAACTCTTCAATGCGCTTAGAAGACAAAAACTGTGCTCGGCATAAAACTGCTTCGAATATAAAACTATTACTAGTATAAAAGCTGTTAACACAGTATAAGACTGTTCCCAGTATAAATATGTGTTCAATATAGAATTCTTTTTAGCAGGCATCTGACCTCAATATACATCTGTTCTCAGTAGAAACCTGTTCTCAGTGTAAAGCTGTTCTCATTAAAAATCTGTTCTCAGTTTGAAACTGTTCTCCGTTTAAAGCTGTTTTCATTTCACTTTTGGTAGTCCACGAAATATCCCAATTCAAAGAGAAATATCTATTCCAAACTGTTCTCAGTTCAAACTAATTTGGAACGCAAATAATTTTTCATTTAAAGCTGTTTCCAGTGTCCAATTATTTTCATATTGAAGTATAAATTCATTTACTTTCACGTTTCGAAACTTTTTACATTCAATTTAAAACTGTTCTCAATTAAAAAACTACTCTCACCTATTAATAGTAGTAGTTGTAGTAGTACTAGTCTAAAAATGGTTTGAATTCAAAGGGAAATATCTATTTAAAACTGTTCTCAGCTCAAACCATTTTGAAATGCTCGTAATTTTTGGTTTAGAAATGCTCCCAATCATTAATTATTTTCATATCTTAGTACAAATTCATTTACTTTTATGTTTAGAAACTTTTTACATTCAATTTAAAACTGTTCTCAACTAAAAAATTACTATCACCTTCTAAAATGTTGGTGTACATTTTATTCAGAGCAAGGAATAATAATTAGCGCATGAATCTCTTCTCAGTTTAGAAAAAAACTCGAAAAACAGTTTATTGAGATCAGTAACGGCAACTTAATGCTTACAGCTGTTCCCAGTTTAATAAATTATTGACCGAGAAGAGTATCGAAGAAGTTAGCGTCTATCACCATATGAAACTTTTTCTTCATGCAACACTGCGCGATTGTTTTGTAAATAATTTTTGGGAAGAAGCCCACAGTAACTTTTTTTTTTAAATTTCAAGCGGAAAACTTACATCTGGCTGCTACTTCCATGCTTTTATGTTTATTTATCCCCCCTTTTCAACCAGCTTTTTCTAAGCTTTTGTACGTACAAACATTTTTAAATTTTATTTCTGCTACGTGGGTGTGTGTGTGAGTGAAGGAGCATAACTGTTTGTGATTTTGTTTTTTAGTTTTCCTAGAGGCAGCCGCATTTTGTTTGCAAACATATTTCTGTGCTTCTTTTATGTGGATTCAAAGGCTCGCCTGCTGAGGAGTTTTACACGCGTGCATGTGTGCATTCACAATGAACACTGGTGTGCCTGCAGTTGTGAAATAGCATTCAGCCAACAACCAACGTGCGCGACTTAACTATTTTGGAATTTATGACCATTTGGGATTTAGTGAGATTTTGTTGATATGTTTAGCATATTCCACATATTCGGTCAGAATGCATATGCACTTACCGCTCGCTCGCCATTGCATTTGCTATTGTTTCTGGGTAAGGCTATAAGAGTATGCACGTGTGTGTGTAAGTGTTGCTATTACCAGGCGTCTTCGGCGCATTTTACAAGGCATTTTATGTGGCAAAACATCTGAATTACTCTTCATTTCTCTAGCCTTGATAGTGACGCCAGCAATGATATGCGCATGTGTGTGTGTGTGTGGGTATGTCTGTAAAATTGTTTGCACTGGTGTGCTTGCTGCTAGTTTTGAGCTGCTGAGAAATCTCGGTTTTAAGTGTGAAAAATAAAGGGATTTATTGCTATTTTATACACAAACGTGCTGGGAATACGCCAACAACAATTTCACTACCACAAACACACTTTCTTATTTACCACAGTTGCTGGCATATGCATACAACGTTTGTAGTATTGCCGTTGTTATTTTTGTGCGCTCGACGCCAATGCGCCTAAGCTACAAATTGCTGAGATTGCATTTGCTACTTGCCACACGCTGCATACTGCATGCAACATGCAACCGAATGTTGAAATACGACTGTACATGGCAATTCACTTAAGCCGTTGGCAGCTGAAAATTGCAGGGCGCACACGCTTCTACAAAAATTTCTCCACTGTACTGCACTGCCCCTCTGCTCTTCCTCTGCCACTCTCTTTCTCTCTCTCTCTGTCTGTTTCCCGCTTCATAGACTATTTGCAACCATTTTCCTCGGTATTTCAAAGAAATATTGTATTATTTTGTTGCTGTGAAAATTGTGTGCAACCGAATGCACAAAAGGTGTAAAATTGTTGTAAATCTCCATGCGACAGTGTTACAATTTATTGGCCAATATGGATTACGTCTACTCACTGGTTGTTATTGCTCACCCTCACATCTTGCTCTGCTCCACTCCATTGCTCTGGCATTTCAACAATGGATTGCATGCAAAAGCTGATTAGCTGTTGCTGTGAAAATTTACAAATACCTACGTTTATCTTTCTTCATTTGTATGTGTGTGTGTGTCGCCTAAAAGTAGGCTTCACTTCGTCGTAATTTGGGAACTCCAGAATAACTAGTATTTTTGCTAAAATTTTTACATGTCACATTTTTCTTTTGTGGTTAGGAAATTGCATTTCCATAAATCTTTTGTAAAACATTTCCATAAAAGAATTACGAGTAGAAAACATGTCATAAATTTCGGAGCAAAAGCTCTTGTTGAGACTGCTAGATTTCTACAAAATTTCAGAAGGATTGAATAAAGGAGTGAAATGGGAAATTTCAATTTTTTCTTGCGTCACTCAGAATTATTCTGTTGTGTGACAGAAATTTGAGAACATGTTTTGTCCAGCCAAAATTGGCTAGTCATAGCAATGTCTATAGTAGTATTTACAATGATAATTAATATTTAGAAAATTTGACCATTGGCCTAAGGTGTCAATAATTGAGCTCATTGAAGTATACAATTGACTTGTGTTGGATTGAAAAGTAGATGCATACAGTTAGACGGCAGTAGAGAGTAAGGGTCCTATGAAGGGTTTTTCAATAACTTAAAATTAAGAAAAAGAGAAGTGTACGGAAGGTTTTTTTCATCCACATTTGACCCTTTCACTTAATCGTAAGTGAAATTACGTTTTATTACTAAAACTTTCGGATATAGAGCGCTTCCATGTTAAGTGATCCAAGTATCTTGAATGTGCTTGATAATTCTTCTAAAAATTGCTATATTGGCTTTAATATTGAATAAGCAGTAAACTGAAAAAAATTTGAAAAAAAACTTAATAATTTTGAGATTTATTCTAAGTTAAAAATTTTGGTATGGAGTTATTTTAATATTTTTATAAATTGCGCGTTTATTATGCGCGTTTGCCAATCGGTCGGATCGTTACGTATAGACCATTAGTCATGGCGGTCCCATTATGAAGCTGCAGGGATTACTCAGCATAGTATCAGCTATTCACAAAAAAAATTGGAAAATATCTGAGTAGGTGCTTTTTTCAAAAGTGACAGAAACGATTTTTTTATTTTTATTTTTTTATTAAAATTTTAAATAAATTAAGTTTTGTAGTATTTTTAAGTATTGAAATTTTTTGAAAAAAGACTAAATTTTTCTTATTAAATTGTTTTATGAAAAAACTGAGAAAATAGTAAAATTCGTTTAGTGAAAAAAATATATTTCTAAATTTTTGTATGAAAAAAATTAAAGTTTGTTATAAAAAAAAAAATTGAGAAAAAAATTTAACGTTTTCTAGAAACAAATTTTCTAAAATTTTTTTATGAAAAAAACTAAAGTTTTTTTTTAAATAAAATTTTGAGGAAAAAATTTAGGTTTCTTATGAAAAAACAATTTTTGAGAAGGAAATTAAATTTTTGTATGAAAAAGCTGTTTGAGAATAAAATTATATATTTTTTATGAAAGAAAATTCTTCCCAAAAGTGGCTTAGAAAACGATCGCGCAGTGTTGCATACAAAAAAAGTGTCATGTGGTCATAGACGCTTGTTCGATACTCTTCACCGTCAATAACTTCTTAAACTGAGAACAGCTTTCAGGATTGAGTTACCGCTACTGATCTCAATAGCAAGTTTTTCAAATTATTTCCTAAACTGAGAACAGATTCATGCGCTAATTATTGTTCCTTGTGCTGAGTAAAATGTACACCAAAATTTTAGAAGGTGATAGTAATTTTTTAGTTGAGAATAGTTTTAAATTGAATGTAAAAAGTTTATAAACATAAAAGTAAAGTTATTTGTTATACTTAAATATGAAAATAATTGATGACTGAGAGCATTTTTAAACCAAAGCGTGCGAGCGCTTTCAAAATAGTTTGAACTGAGAACAGTTTTGAATAGATACAGGGTTGCCCATATTCGACGGAGCCGACGGATTTCGATGACTCTTTGGGCCCATTCCAATCGACGAGGCTTGCCCGTAGGCAACAATCTTTGCGTCAATTGAATCTTATACGGGAATAAATGCAAATCAATGCGGATAATTCGTTGTAGAGTGGTCTGAGACTCACCCAACTGCTGAGAATGGATATTTTGGGATGTCTTTGGCGACGCCTTGGTCGGTTTTGATTTGGCCTTTTTGGATTAGAAAGAGCATTATCAGTCGAAATCCTTTCATACAAACGTTTAGTGGTGTTCTTAGAAGGCGCACTTTTCACATTATTTAATTTTTTATACGCACGTTGAGTTTTCACAATTGACTTCTTTGGTTGAATGTAAATTTGAACAATTTGGGAGCGCTCGCGTGGCGTGAACTGTTCCATGGTAAAAATCTGCTTGGACTGACGCTTCCAACGCGGTATGGCATTAAGGGATCTGACGTCTCTGTCAAAAGATACAGGGTTTCCAGATGGGTCCGTCGAGTATTGGCAACCCTGTATTTATCTTTACATTTTTCTTGCGAAAAAGTTATATTTTTTGTATGAAATTGTATGACATTTTTTTATTAAATATTTTTTATGAGAAAAAAATTAAATTATATTTATGAAAAATTATTTTGTGAAAATTAATTTTTTTAATTAACATTTTTTTCTGAAACAACTTTTTCTTCCAAATTTTTGGGAAACAATTAAATAAAAAGAATTTAGTTTTATTCGCAAAAAATTTTTTTCCAAAATAATTGTATATGTTTTCAAAAAGGTAAACACATTTTTTTTTCAGTTAAAAAAAAAAATCATTTTACATTTCTTTTATATTCAAGTCTAAAAATAAACCAATTCTTAAAAGAATTGGCGAGAATATTTAAGATACTTTACTTAGTTGATATGGAATCGCTGTATATACCAAGATGGTCTTTAAAAAAGGATTGTATTATCATCAATGGGTCACTTGACTTTTGCTTGGAAAATTTATCTGGAAGAGGATAACTAAAGTGTGTTTTCCTAAGCAAGGTCTGTCACCCCGGCCTCCAGTTTACTGGCCCTGTCTAGTGCGTTGAACCTCACATACTAAATGATCGTCAAGCCCGGTTTAACGAGCAAAGATGTTTTTCTATACATATATGGTGAGAGTGAAGGGAAATGATTTGCTATGAGTCATCACTTCAAGTGCAGTGTAACCTTTCCCAACGGACACTCCCTTTGGGCGGATATATTTGGCTATACTTAGTCTAGCTTAGTTTTAGGTATTGGAGCAAAATACTCTCTCTTGAGCGGACCCTATTTCTGGGCGGACAAAAGTTAACTGACAGCGACTGACGTCCGCTCAAGGAAGTTTTTACTGCATTCAATTTGGTTCTCTGTTACATATCACTGAGCTCATTGAAGCAGGTGATTGACCAGAAACGACCTGAAATGTTGATTTTGAAGGATGTTGTGCTCTTCAAGGACACATCAGATACTCCGAAGATCTGGATTATAGGCTCCATCGCCTCCATCGCATAGTCCGGTTCTGGTGCCCATCTTAGTCATTCTTGCACTTCCTTTCACACATCCAAGCGCCATAAATACATAATTCATTACTTAACTAATCGCATAATTCAATGTAAATTTCTGGATAAGTAAAGCTTTATTTTTCACATAAATGCTAATCAATTAAAATGCCTGGCACGCTGCTGTGTTGAAACATTTTAATTACGCTAAAAGCATTTCATGGCCTGCTATTATTTCGCTTTCCGTTGTGCTTTTTTTCTCTAATGGCGGTGAACTCTCATTTTTGCGCTCTTGACACATGTGCCCGCGCCCGCTGCACTTTCACTTTTCGCTGAACGGCAAAAGGCGGCGATCCAAACCATTTGTGGCTGCGTTTATTGGCCTTCGCCATTGCCAAGTTGCTGCTGTTGCTGATGCTGCCATTAAATCCACAATGCCACTTCTATAGCAAGGCTGAGTACACTAATAAATCATAGAGCGCTGGCGATGACGTAAAGAGTCCCAGCCGTATATGGGTGAAATGGGGCGCTTTTTTGTTGTTGCTATATTGTGAGTGTCTGCTTGTTTGTGTACGTGTTTGTGCATAATATTTACAGTTGCGATTGGGCAGTGAGTAGTAATTCCATGAAGCGGCTAATTAATATTAATACCAGCCGCAACTAATTACAGGCACAAATGGATGGGATTACATATACATATGAAGGTATACACACATACATACACGTGCGCATGAGGAGACATACAAAATACGGAGTGGTGGCTATTGAGCGCTTAGGTCACACAACGCGGATGCCCAGTAGGATATGAGGGAGGATAAGAGAAGGATTTGAGGCTAAAATCAGTCGAATGAGTTTATTCAAAGGGGAGAGGGCAAATAAGTGTGGGGCTGTGCTAACAAAAAGCTCCCAATTGGTTGTAGGTTCGTCAGGCTGTATGCATGCGAATGCGCCGACCGTAAACAGCTGCCAGCTGAAGGCAGTTATTTGCTTATTCATAAGTAAACATTAACTTAATTTTCGAGAACTTGCAACCCAACAACAACTAGTAACTGCCCACTAGCTACTACGAGTAAACCACTACCACTGACCTCTCACGACGATCTCCAAGCCGTGTTGTTGTTGCTGTGCAAATGACCAGTCAGTCAGATGGTCACATGGGCACAGAGTGCAGTGCTGTAGGCATGCGGCATTCGGCCAGTCACGGCAGTGCTGTCACCAGTTGCTGGGGTGCAAATGTGATTATCCGCAAACAAGTTGCAAGCGTTGAAGGAACGAAAAATAAAAGGAAAATCAGCGCAAATAAGCGCACACCCTCGCGCATACGTTATATATGTATTTGGCACGCACACACTCACGCAAGTACACCCATAGTGGTTTTTACGAGTATGTAAGTGTGTAGAAGCACTAAGTGTACGCCCAACAAGAACTATAGCAACAAAGTAAGTAAGCAGTCGTGTTGTAGGCTAAAAACTTACTACGCGTTAGGCATAAAAGTCACCATCGGTCAACTTCATAAAAAATTAGCAACACTAACTGAAGGAAAAACGCTAGCAAAATAAATATGATACACAAATAGCAGACACAGTTGATATGCACAATATGCGTAAAGTCGGCTTTGGGAATGAAAAATGTGGCGGTCATCGTGTCGTTGGCGCATTTCATTAAACAAAGCTGGCACGAATCACGAAACGATGTGAACAAGCACGAGGCGGACGGTGTGAATGGTGTAGAGCGGGTGACTAAAGGATAATGCAGAGGTTGACTGATTATTAAGTAAGCAAGCAAATGTGTGATGAGTTCATTATAATATTTCTGGTGTCAAAAAAAATGTGGGCTTAGGCTATGGCAGGGACGGAAAATAAGCATCTTTTGGTATTCTTTTTGTGAAAAGGGCAATGAAATAATTTGCAGTTCTATAGCAAAGGAAACTGTGGATAACAACTTTTTCTTGTGCTGTGTAGAGTTTTAGTACTTGTGGTGCTAAACAAAGTCCACTAAACAATTTTTAATTTTTTTTGGCTTGCAAGATTTTTCCAATTGAAAACTTAGAATTTGACAGCAATGCCTCTTTTAAAAAAATTTAGTTCAAAAACGATTAGTTGTACAGAAGAAGGGATCTGGATAAAATTGTAGGGAAAATTTAAATTTTTTTTAAGAAGTTAAGAAATAAATAAAAAAACTTGTTAATAATTTTTTGTTGGAATGTATATACTTTGCTGCACATACATATATTTTGTTATATACAATTGTAATGCAACATTAACTCATTTGTATAAATGTAACAATTTTTCATTTAGAGAAAATTGTGTGATTAAAATATAAAATATTCCTGCACGAATTTTCGACCACAAAATATCATAAAAAATATCAAAAAGCATAAAAAATATCGAAAAATACCAAAAATAAAAATGTGCAATCAAAACTACCGTTTTAAATTCCTCGATCTTTCTGGACCTATAATAATGTTTATAGATCAATTTTTTATGCTTCAAAAATCATGCTAGGAGCAGCATAAATTAAAAAAAAAACAAATATTTTCTTATAATCTGAACCTACCTTAAAAATAGAATAGTGAAATTTTCAAAAAGGTGTTTTTTGTAATTTTTGTGAAAAAGTTTTTTAAAGCTTGTGCTCGGCGGTAGAAAACAACATCCTCATACTATAGCTGAGCCAAAATTTCAAAATTCAACAAAAATTTATTTCAACTGCTGGCATGTTTCAACTATTACACTGTGCGACAGTGATTTTATACTTTTATGGAGACCTAGTACAACTTGTAGGTATAGTAAAACTAAGAAAAATGGTATAGGAGAAATTTCCAATACACCCCCAAAATCAGTAGGTTGGTACACTTTTTATATTTTTATTGAAAAAAAATGTGTGATAATATGTCAGATATTTTCGAAAGTTTTAACCAGTTCTGTTGCATGCAGTACAGTACATAAATACTCCAATAAATATTACGTATCTATAATAACGCATCAAAACACGTCCTTATTTCCATTTAGCGTAAGTTATACCTACATACCAAATTAGTAAAAACAAAAATAAAATCTTAAAACTCACACAACTCTATTAATTTTAATTCAATTACAGTCAAATATAGCTCATTCGACGCAAAATTAAATTTACTATAACAGTAGGGTACTAAAAAAAATCCTCAATATCGGATAATATCGTAAAAATTATGTCAAAGTTGAAAAAATAGAGAAAAAATAAAAAAAATCCAAATACTTCCGCCTACAGTCTCGTCAGTTGTCATTTCAGAAAAATTGTCAACACACTGTCAAAAAGGCTTGTTTTTGTTCATTCGAACTAGAAAAACAAATTCGAAATCGGATGGAAATTGGCGAAGTTAGGAGTGATTCTTCACATCAACCTACTGAAAAACGGGTTTATGGCCATAAAATAAAATTTTGGGGGTGTATTGGAAATTTCTCCTATACCATTTTTTTTAGTTTTTCTATAGCCATAAGTTGTGCCAGGTCTCCATAAAAGTATATTTAATTTCTTTTTTGTCACACAGTGTTATTTATTCAGCTTAAAAATTTCCATATATAGGCGCAAATTTATTTTCTTCGCCTGTCAAATGTATTTGCTGACTACCAGTGTACGTCAATTTTGGTCTTTGCAAGGACTGCAAACATCGGCTGATAAGCCAATTGAACGCATTTAGTCCATATTACTTCGTTTGGTTGTAGTGATCGTGTCAAAAATGCGGTAAAGGGTTCTATGCAAAAAACCACGAGGACCCCATTGCATACCTTATAGATACAATCAACGCCATTCACGATTTGATGCCAACAGAGCACGCTTACATCGAATTGATTACTCTTTCTTGCCTGTTTTATTGCCTTAAGCTAAGGAGAATTTTATTGCAAC
>JAYXIM010008863.1:0-15943 GCA_037575425.1 Anastrepha fraterculus | reverse complement strand
TCTAAGATTAGTAGCCTACTCCATTCCTTCTTAAATGGAATGAGACTGGCAAGGTAGGTAGGTGGGTTGGGTAGTTGTCGTAGCGACCCACTTAGACCTTTCGCAGGTCCATTGTGATACCGCTGAAGCTTATCCTTTACCCTACGGGCTCATTTTCAAACCATCCGGTAGCTTTAATGAACGAGCAGTGATTCATTAGTTTTAGATGCGCTATGACCGCTACATCGGTTAAAAATACTGTATCAAGAGTGCACAGCCTTCTCATAGCTCAGCTTTCACACTCACATAAAAGGTGTCTGACTGTTTCCTTTTCTTCTGTATTAAGACAGCTTCTACTGAAATCGAAGTACGGGAGTCCTAACCTACTAGCGTGGCTGTCTATTAAACAATGACCAGTTAATACCCCTATCATTTTTCTTATAGGTAGCTTCTCTGTTAAATCTTAACAAGATTTTCGATCGACCGCTGTTCCAATCGGCTTAGTTCGCATGTTGTGAGGTTTTGCCAACTTGTATTTATCTTTTTGATGGTTTCCCTGTCTATATGTAATTTACAAGTGGCTATAGGTATGCGTATCAGCGTCTTATCCGGTTGGAGACCGAGCGTTGTACCGGTTCGAACAAGTTCATCCGCCTTGCAGTTCCCTGCTATATTCCTGTGGCCTGGCACCCAAATAAGGTGCACTTTTTAGCGTTTAGATACGCCATTTAGAAGTTTAAAACATTTTAATTTTGACAGAGAAAGTTGCAAAGTTTCTATTAAATGTTATCGCCGAGATGACGCAATCAGTCCTCTCCGAGGTATACTGAATTTGTCGCAGTAATAGACTGTCATGGCCAGACATTTTTTCTCCCAGCGACCCACTTCATTACTTTGTCATCAAACAAATATGGATACCAGCACATATTAGTATTCCATAAGTGCTATGCATGGCCCGTTTATCGAACATACACCTATATAGAATACGATTGTAACGGTGTCAAGTAGAGTATGCAGTAATAGCACATTGAGTGCTTTGCGGCAATCAGGTAATAAATGGTTTTTCAATTAAGGCGGGTCGTAAATAGTATTCACAAAGCCTTTGAGCAGAAAAAGTATTGCAAGGCCGCATTTCTCGACATATCTCACGCCTTCGACGGCGTATGCTTCAAAATAAAACTATAAAACCCTACCCATTAATAATTATACTCAAAGACCGACATTTCTTTGCTAAACAGTCTGAACTCTATCAAAGTATAGCTTCCCTTAAACTCCAGAAAGGACTTTATGTTGAGTTCTTGGTGGCCAATTCACGTCACCACCGCGAGTGATAAATATGCTCTCAAATCGTTTATCCAAAATGTCCATCGTGGTATGCGATTTTGAGCCAAAGGAAATTTATAACAGCCGGTTTGTAGCGAACACCGTTGACGGTAATAGCCTCACTACCTTCGTTTGGTTTTTAGTCGAGCTTCTCCTTCAATTTGTGTTGTGTGTCTTAATATTGCTCCACAAATGGACGGATAGTCTTATGGTTTAATGCCGGCTCTAAGGGCAGATGATTTTTTTATGGAAAACGTTTTCATAGCACAAATAAGCTGGAATATCTGTTATTATCCGTCGAGAGATGACACAAATTTTGTTCCTATATTTTGATGCCCATAAGGGACTTTGAACCCAGACTCAGTGAATGCTAGTCACGCAGGAATTCACTCAGTTATAGCGAGTATCTCTACGTGGAATATAATATTCAGTTCCGCTCTAACAGATACACTGCTTAATTTATTTTAAAATTGAACTGATTTTCATTTAATTAAAATAAATTACATTTGTTTTTAAATAATCTTTCAGCCGAAAGCCTCCGATGCTAGTACTGCACTACTTTTAGTTTCTATAATAATTTTATTGTTATGTAAACCTTTATAAAATAAAAAATAAAATAAAAAAATAATCTTAAAAATTACTTAGACGAAACTTAGTAAACTTTAGCTCTCTTTCCCTTTAACATTAAATCCAAACGCAGGCAGAGGTGAAAATATCTCACAAAATCACTTTAAAAACTCAGCAGTGTTTTCCAAGGATGTCAAATTACTCCTCGTCTTTAATCCAAAGTAATGAGTTAAAGTGTTTAACGTCAGGCACAAGATTTTGAAATTTCTAATTGAGCCTTCGCATGAAGGAATTTAATGTCTGCACAATAAAAATATAATTTAAAATATCAAATAATTAAAATAATATCACTTTGGTCTAGTTGGCAAATTGCTTTCCAAACAAAAGACATATAAATAGTGAAAACGGCATTAAAAAAAGCAAGAAAAGGAAAAAAAGTCTTTGACCTCATATCAAACTCGTAAAATAAATGCTATTCATATACATATGTATGTATAAGTGTCTGTATATGTCTATAAATGTGCATACAACACTTGTAGTATGAGGACAATGTACAGGATAGTCCAATTCGTGGTTTATTTTTACAAATTAAAACAAATTACCAAGAAGGGATGGCAAACTTCCGAGCGTTTTTCCTTCCCTCATAAAAAGACATTTGCCGTTCAGAGTTGACTTAAACTGTAGGTCCCCTCATTTGTGGAACAACACCAAGATGCACGCCACAAATACGAGGAGGGGCTCAACCAAACACCTAACAGAAATATACGCGCCAATTATTTATTTTAATAAGAATCAACTTTTCACGATTTCATTAATGAGGCTACTCACAGATGGACTCACAATAACGCATCCTGTTAGCACAGATTTCCTAGGCCTTTGTAATGGTTTCTGGCTTGCTCGATATTCATTTCAAGTGCCTGAGTCATTAATGCAACAAAAAGTTTGACGGCATCAAATCACAGCACCGGCATCCAAATCCAGGTTTCGATCACAATAAATTCTTTACCATGTCTCTGTAGTGCTCACCGTTAACTGAAATGGCGTTACCAGCAGCATTAGAAAACAGGGTCAATGAGGCCAGAGATCTAAAATTCACACCCAAATTCGCGCTCTGAGGATACATAGACTTACGAGCGGGTTTTCCTTTCTGCAGGCGTGACAGTTTTGCTTATTAGCACAGCCGGCCAGATGAAAATAAACTTCCATAAAAAATATGGCTTTGACTTCCTCACAATTTGACTTCCTTTCAAATATATATCATCTGTCGAGAGGTGACCGCTATTAGAAAAAAAAACGTTTTCTTCATTTTGGTGTTTCGCCGAGATTCGAACCTATGTTTTCTCTGAATTCCGAATGGTAGTCACGCCTCAACACATTCGGCTACGGCGGCTGCCGTAAGGTATGATTAAAAACAAAACCACTATATGGGCCACCCTGTTTTTGTGTAAATTTAATACATATGTATACTTATAACTCATCATTCTCAATTCATGTAAGTTTTTATTATTCTTTGTATTTCCGCATAGAAAACTTTCCACTACAGAGTACAAAAAACTGCAATAATAATAATCTCCACTGACCTAAATTTGCTACAAAAATAGAAAAATTCTCACAAGCAAACCGAAGTGGAGTTCTGCCTCACAATTCAATAAGCATTCTTTGGCGAGAGTCAATAGTGAAGTGGAATAAGATTGAGGATTAGTACTTAGATAAGGATACAAAAGGGTGGCGAAAGAATGTTTTTTTTTTTGTTTTTTGTTTTCTCTGCTTTTGAAATTCACTTGCACCTACTTATATAGCTGAACACATCAGGAAAAAATTAAGTTTGCGCTATTTGCGAGTAAAAAAGCCGAAAATCAGACGGCACATAGGCAAATTCAAAAGTCATATATTCGGATTGCCTTTGAAGTGCTTACTATGTTAGCTACTTTTTCAAAAGCGAGAATGCGGTTTCAGAACGACAAATGATCAATAAAAAATAACATTCGCAGAGAGCAAACAAACTGGATGATTTTAAAGTAAAATAAGCGGCCGCTGTAGCCGAATGGGTTGGTGCGTGATTACCATTCGGAATTCACAGAGAGGTCGTTGGTTCGAATCTCGGTGAAAGCAAAATTAATAAAAACATTTTTCTAATAGCGGTCGCCCCTCGGCAGGCAATGGCAAACCTCCGAGTGTATTTCTGCCATGAAAAAGCTCCTCATAAAAATATCTGCCGTTCGGAGTCGGCTTGAAACTGTAGCTCGGCCAAACACCTAACAGAAGTGTACGCGCCAATTATTTATTTTTTTTTTTAAGCTATTTAGCACAAATTACTGATCGCAATACTCTTAAAGTTGACGGTCATACGAGATAATTTATTTAAATCTAATTTCAAAAACCTTAACAAACCTTGGCAAAAGTGACATCTTGAGTAAAGTACTTCTAAATCTATTTTTATCAACCAATTCTGAGTGAAATGCATTGAGGTGCTTACGAAAGGAACTCCCAACATAGGCATACACTCCGTGAAATGTTTAGTGAAAACACCACTGCAAGTTTAAACTCTGCAATAATTAAAATTACTCAAATACGAGTCTAGTGCAAAAGGATTGGAAAAAATCTATCTTGAAATAACTTTTAGTGCAAAATATGGCGTTAGCACTTAGGACATTTTCTCATCGATTGATATTTTGTTGATTTTCATTATGCTTCATGATATCTATTTTTTTCTTCGGAAGTGTTCCTCGTGCTAGGTAGTAGGTAGGTATAGTGGTTGTCGTTTGACACACCTAGTCCTGCTGTAGGCCCATTATGATACCACCTGGGCTGTCCTCTCTCCTCACTCTACATTGTCCTCATTGAACCAACCTGTGGCTTTAATATATCTAACAAGATTTGTTATTTTTATATTGGCTACATCTGCCAAGTTATTCAGGGAACTTTTTCTTAAAATATTGAACCTTCTTCTATCCAGAGCCATGCACCGCATAGAAAGTGTTCTATAGTATTTTCTTCTTCAATGTCGTTACAGCTTCTGCAATAGTCGTTATAGGGCGCTCCCAGTCTACTGGCAGGCCTGCCAATCAGACAATGCCCTGTTAGGACCCCGAGAAGATTTCTCATGTTTTTCCTGTTTAGTTTCAACAGTCGGTGTGTGCGGCCCATGTTCCATTCCGACCACGTCATTCTACTAGTTGCACAGGTCAGGGACTGAGACTGTTGGCAGCACTGATAGTGAGTGTGTTTATCTATAAGCATCTTCCTCGTGCTATATAACTCCAAAAATTTACAATAATATTTCGATCTTAAAGAAATATCGAAACTAGAATTTTCCCGAAAATTCTGGTCTTGACTTTGTAGATGGAAATTAATGATTGCATACTAAATTATTTCAAAGTCATTTCTACAAGGAAAATCTATGCTCTTCATTATGGTAAGAATAAAATTGTGTTTGGAATTTTGTTATTGTACTTGTAACAATATAAAATATGCCAACTACATTTTTGCAAGCACCCAGCCGTAGAGCTGCCGATGGTTGCCGATGGTCATTTTGCCATCAGTTCACAAAAAATTCTAATCAGCCTCTTTTATATACATCGGGAAAGCAGACTTCTTCAAATGTGCCTGTACATTTATGAACATTTTGTAAGATTTGTCTGGGATATCAATTTCTTCTTCTTCTTAATTTGTCGTGATGACCGCTTACACGATTTAGTCCGAGTTTAACAAAGCGCGCCAGCTGTTTCTTTCTCGTGCTAACCGGCGACAGTTGGACACACCAAGTACTTCTCCACCGCATCTTTCCAACGCAAAGGAGGTTTTCCTTTTCCTCTGCTACCACCAGCTGGTACCGCATCGAATACTTTCTGAGTCGGAGAGTTTGTATCCATTTGGACGACATGACTCAGCCAATGTAGCCACTGGGTCTTTATTCGTTGTGCTATGTCTATGTCGTCGTAAAGCTCATATAGCTCATCGTTCCATCGCCTGCGATATGCGCCGTTGCCAACGTGCAAAGGTCCAAAAATCTTCCGCAGGATCTTTCTCTCAAACACTCCATGCGTCGCTTCATCGGATGTTGTCATCGTCCACGCTTCTGCGCCATACGGGATATCAATTTAGATGTGCTTAAACTGGAACCTACACTGCGTTGTTAAATAGGTTTTGCGGTTCGATAGGGGGGGCTGCTGCTAGACTAAATTTTTTGCTATGTTGCTACACTTTTCATATGAACGTATTGGTAGTTTAATTTCAAGTCGTTCAATCGTTTCATTTCATTTCGTTTCAATTGATTATTTGTTCACACGCCATGTCACAGTATTTTCTACAAGCGAAAAAACAAGTATTTTGCAGTGCTGGAATTTTTATTATTAAAAGCAAAGGATGTAAATGAATGAATGTTGAAAGTGTATAAAGACCACCATTAATTAGTACAGTAGAAAGATAGGATGCTGAATTTAAACGTGGTCGTACAAGCTTTGAAGGCGATTCACTTCAAGGACGTGCAAAAACAGGAACAACTCCAGAAATCGTTGAAAAAAATATAGGATATCGTATTGGCAAATCGTGGGATGACTAAAAGATATTTAGTAAAAGCTTAAGAAACATATCATTACACCGTTTAATCAACATTTTAACAGAAGTATTGGGTTTCAGATGGCAATGGCAAACCTCCGAGTGTATTTCTGCCATGAAAAAGCTCCTCATAAAAATATCTGCCGTTCGGAGTCGGCTTGAAACTGTAGGTCCCTCCATTTGTGGAACAACATCAACACGCACACCACAAATAGGAGGAGGAGCTCGGCCAAACACCTAACAGAAGTGTACGCGCCAATTATTTATTTATTTATTGGGTTTCAGAAAGCTGCGCACAATGGATGCCGCATTCGCTAACAATGGAATAAAAACACATTCGAATGTGACTTTCTTAGCAATATTTAGAGCGTTTTTGAAAGAATGAACACTAGTTTGTGCATGAATTCGTAACTATAGATTAGACTTGGATCTACCACAATGAGCCTAAATCAAAACAAGATACTAAAGAGTGGAGCCAACCTGGGTCCTCGGCTCCAAATAGAGTTTGTGACCAGAAATCGCCTAAGAAAGTGTTAGTATTAAATTTTTGTGATGCGAGAGGTTTGTGGATTATTGTTTACGGATTCTTGGATTACTTTTGAACTGGTAAAGCAATAGATTCTGAATATAATTTTAACCTTTCAGACCACTTGAAGGAAAAAATTAGTGAAAAAATGTCCAGTTTGCAAAAGGAAACATTTATTTCTCATCAGGGCAATGGGCGGTGTCACAAAAGCATTTTGACAATGGCTAAACTCCATGAACTACAGTTCGAATTGTTAAAGTATTCACCGTATTGACCAGATTTGGCACCTAGCCTTTCTTTTGTTTCCAGACCTAAAAAAATATAAGCGTGGAAAGCGTTTTTAAGCAAATGATGAGGAAGCGCATTTTGCAGCCGTTCCAGATTCTCACTCCAGGAATAGAACTCATAAATTTTAGTATCGTTGGAATAAGTGTATTGATTTTCAGGGTGACTATGGTGAATAATAAAGTGTATTTCAAAGCATAAAATTGTGTTTTTATTATCGAGCTGCAAGACGTATTGAAACAAAACTCAAACCTATTTTATATGCTTATATGTACATCTAGTGGCTTTGAAATCCGTTGGGAATGCCGCAGAATGATTAATTTCTGCTAGATTATCGCAAACTGCTTTTCTTAACCTACACTTATACATTTTGAACTTTTCAGTGTAAATGCTTACTTTAATCCAAAGAAAAATAGTTAATTTGGAAAAGGTCTTATTTTTAGTTTCACCTTCAACTGACTAATAAAATTGCCCGAAAAAATCTATGCGATGCCCTTTTTTAAATGTAAACAACAAAAACGTGAAAATTTTCAAATTTTTTAAAAAGTACCAAGGAAGCGCGTGATTTTTATACGCTTTTAGTTACTGTCACCATCATAAAAGAATTCTCCAAATAGGAGTTGCTTAAACGGATTCTCATTCGTTTAGTAAGCACGACTATAAAGCTTTTTTACCAAGTAATGCGAACATCTTCACAATCGGTCGACTACACCATTTATCATGCACGATTTTTTCACGATATTTTCACGATATAAAAAACCTATTTAATTAACTCGAATAAATCTAACTTCAGCGCAGCCGATTCGAATAACATTCTAGTTGTTAGAATATTTGTGCGCTATTCATGCATTCAAAATGTTACTCATACGCCCCAACAAATGTTATTACTATTATATATAAGCCCACATATAAGAAGATTGCTGCCGTCAAGTATTTATGATTTCTATAAATATGTACTGCAGCCCATTCAGCTGAAGTACGATAATATTTTGAGTGTTAATTAAAGTCAAGGTTTATTTACGTGGTAAAATTAGCAACGGCGCAGAGAGAATTTCATTGCAAATAAAACTCGGATGCATTAAACAAACATATACACACATTTATTATATTATACCAATGAGTATTTATTTATAGTATCCCCATATAGCTATATGGCATTTATGTAAATGTTCTCTCACAGTCTGAATATTAGTTATGGTCGAGGACATTTGCATGCTGTGTCTTTCTTACAGCCGCACATACGTAAATGTGTGTCAAATGAAACGTGGTAAATAAATATTTTTGTACATTTAGTCATGGACATTCGATGAGCATTCATCTATATATTTAATAATACCCAAGAGTGTTTATTATATAAATACGTGGAAAAATGACAAATAGCGACGTTGTCATGGGCGTGATATGGCTGACTAGCGAATACAGTTGTAGGTCGGAAAGAAATCTAGGTCAATGCATAAACTATTCAAGTATGAACTAATGTATGCATTATAAGAATATTTTTTTGTAATACAATATTTTAATATTTACTTCGCCAGACATAGAGGCAAAGAGTTGTCATAGGCGTAAAATCCAACAGTTGGTTCAGAGGAGAAATACAATAATTTTCATTCGTTAATATTTATTGATTCAAACGAAAATGAAATTAGTTTGCCAAATAAAAAGAGGTGTAACCTTTTTTTTATTTACTTTTTGATTGCTAACATTAAAAGATTAAGAGAGAAATCTAAAAATGTCTACACTTTTCAATAGCTTAGCTATAAATAAAATAAAACCATGAACAGAATCTGCAATATAAGGCTTAAAGAGCTCTCCTGCTAGTGATGTTAATCACTGGTAAGTGACTCAAGCATCTACTCCTGCAAGCATCTTTTTCAAAAGAAAGACATTTTATCCAAAAAATGTTCCTGCTTGTACACACCAATAATATTGTGATGACATGACATGACATTCTTCTTCTTAATTGGCGCGATAACCGCCTTCGCGATTTTGGCCGAGTTCAACACGTAGTAGTGTGATTGCGTTATATTTGGCTGGAAAATCACAACCAGCCATTGTTCGTGAGCTCAGTCACCTCAAAGTGAATAAAAGGTTTGTGTATCGCACTATAAAACGTTACAATGATACTGGTAGCATTGCAAAACGCTATGGAGGTGGACCAAAAAAAACCGCAACAACGCCAGAAATGTTTCGGAAAGTGAAGGCTCGACTTGAACGAAATCCACGTCAAAGTGGAAGAAAAATGGCCAAAGAACTGAAAATATCGCAAGACAGCATTCGACGCATATTGAAAAATGAGCTCAAGGTCAAGACTTACAAGTTCCAAAAAGCACACGATCTTTCACCTTAGCAAAAAAAAGTTCGGTGCGAAAGAGCAAAGGAGTTGTTGCGCTTGCACGAATGTGGCGAATTTCCTAACTTTGTGTTTTCTGATGAAAAAATGTCCCAATTAAGCAGTTCATAAATACTCAAGACGATCGTGTTTACTTGACCGAACGCTCATACGAGAATTTGAGCCTACGTATGGCCACTCGAAGCAATTTCCCATCGCAAGTAATGGTTTGGGCCGCAGTGACCGCTGATGGACGCTCTCCAATCGTTTTTATCGAGCCTGGTGTCAAAGTGAATGCGACTTATTATCGGGAACATGTTTTAGAAGCTGCTTTAGAGCCGTGGACACGCAAACATTTCGGTCGTAGCCCATGGACGTTCCAACAGGACTCGGCACCGTCTCATAAAGCTCGTGTGAACCAAGAATGGTTCAAAAATCATGTTCGACACTTCATTTCGTCCACACAATGGGTTTCAAATTCGCTAGACGCAAGTCCGATGGACTATTCCATCTCGTCCATTTTGGAGAGCAAGGTGAGGACTAAAAAATATGCCAGTATGGATGCGCTGAAAAAAGCGATTGTACAAGAATGGGCCAAAATACATCAAGATCACATTCGTGCAGCATTCAACTCATTTTTTGACCGTTTGAAAGCTATAGTCAAGGCAAAAGGTAGTTATATCGACCTAAAGTGAATATATGTTGAAATTGTAATCATTTTTGAACAATTTTGTCTTTTAAATCAATAAAAACTAATTTCACACAAAAAAGTTATGGTGTTTTGAATAGGTTCACTTCATAACGTTCACCCTGTATAACACTGCTGTTACATATTATATTATATTATAAATTCTTGTTAACTGCTCTAGATGATCACTAATTGCACAATTAAAAGAATTCATATTGGGTTCTATTCAGTCCTGACCTCTTGTTTAGCATGGCTATAACTTCATCTATCTAAACTATCAACCTTCATCACAACATCTTTTGCCGTCTGTATTGGGTTTATGAGCTGTTTAAAGTAATCTTTGAACTTATTTGCATCCTCTAATACAGTTGCCTCATTGTACGTATAATTGGCTTCCTCTTATTTCTTTGTCTAATCGCCACTAGACTTTAAAGTCTTTCACCGGCAATACTTATACTTTTTATAAACACAGTTGAAGTATATTACAATTTGTAAAGAAGAAGTGAAGTTTGGCCCCAAGTGTAGTTAAAGTAATGATGTATTTAAATAACTTCTAAACGGAGACAGAGAATAATTTCGCTCCTTCAGACTGATTGGTCCCGCTTAACTTTTTTGGATCAAGTTTTCCGTATGCCCCATAAGCTGCATAATTACCAAAATTTTGTAGAATGACAACAATTGAATCTTTACTGTTTTCGCCCTTTGGTATTACTATAAAGACCTTAATTACAAAAAAATCACACTAAACCATTTTCAAATTCGCCTTTTGTACTTTCTTTGGCGTTAGTTATACAAATACTTGGCAATACAACATTTTGGGGTCAGTTAAGCATCCAGTCATAATATTTCAATGCTTTCATGCCTGGTAATATTTGGTAATAGATCGCAGAGAATTTAGCCAAAATCTTTCTGAGAGAGACCGCATTTTGAGTAGTGAACTTTCTGTGTGCGTAGGCCTATCTATGAAATATAATTCTGTTTAAAGCTCATTCTGGCATCAAGGCATACGTTTTTTAATATTTTTTTAAACATAACTAAATCACATTTTCATTGCGAATACTCAAATCCTTCTTTTTTTAATCTTCACATAATAGCCAGAGGAGTTCTTATTTGTTCTCTAGCTGCTCTAAGCACTGATATTAAATTTAAATAAATTCCAATGAAACGAACTAATAGAATTAGGTTTTTCTAAAAACAAAACTGAACAAGAATAGAACAAACAAATGTTGACAAATTAAAAACTTTCTTTTTTCAAATTTCCTCACGAAACAAAGTTGCCGAAAACATACAAACACAAATTACAAAAAGGAGGAATTATTGTTAATATGCAAAAAACTTGTGATGTAAGTACATATCGTAGCATGGCATAGCATCGAAGGGGGATTCCAATTGTGTGACTCGTAATCAACTTGCTTCAGCAAATGTGCGCACAACCGGTAAGGGAAAACTTTTGAGCAACAACTTTATTATTATTCCGGGAATAAGGTAAGTAACCTATTGATAAGAAGTTTGGCATAATAAAAGGATAAATTTATATTTTGGGATAAATATTTTACAAAAAGGCAATGAACTTCAAAATAATAGTAACCAGCAGTGACGGAAACAGAATTATGATACGGTGGTGCCTTTCAGCACAAAGCGAATTTGCGCGGAAACAATTGAGGCTTGATTTAAATTTTATATAGGTAAGTGTGTAAAAAGCTAACCACGAGAAAGCATTTTCAGTTTGAAGAGAAGTGATTTCCTATACGTAACAACTACATATTTCTGTGCAATATTTTGGTCCGTAAGAATGTTTTGTTGATTTGGTGAGTGTAAGGACTGCGCAAAAGTGGTTTTCAAAATTCCGAAGTGCTAACTGCGACGTGGAGGATGCCCCGCGCGCTGGTCGTCCTGAAGTCTGATCCAAATTTGACAGTCGATATGATAGCTCAGAGATAAAATTCATCGCATGGAACAGTTCACAGGCACCTGGTTCAGTTGGGAAAGGTTTTAAAGCTGGGAAAATGGGCTCCGCATAGACTTTCCGTCGCCAATCTTCAGCAGAAAGTGAATGTGTGTTCTCAGCTGCTGCAACGGCTTAAAAATGAAAGTTTTTTGTACCGTATCGCTACTGGTTATGAAAAGTGGGTCCTTTACAATAATCCTATTCGCAAACGCCAATGGTTAGATAAAGATGAAACACCAGAACCGACCTCTAGACATGGCCCTCACCCCAAGAAGATTCTCCTGTCTATTTGGTGGGATATGGTCGGTATTGTTTATTATGAACTTCTGGAACCAAACCAGATGATAACTGCTGATTATTATTCCCATCAGCTATCAAACCTGAATGAGGCACTTAACAAAAATCGACCGTCTTTAGTGAAGAGACGTAAAGTTTTGTTCCACCACGACAACGCAAGACCTCATACCGCAAGGTAAACATTATGCAAGTGGAACGAGCTCGGATGGGAGCTAATGCCGCATCCACCATACTTTCCGGATATTTCACCTTGTGAATATTACCTTTTCCGTGGACTTCAATCCCATATGAATAACAAGAACTACTCCTCAAAAGAAGCTATAAAAAGGGATATCTAAGCATATTTTGGCTCCAAGGACAATCAATTTTTTAAGCAGCGAATTAAAAGTTTGCCTAAACGTTGGGAAGGCATTGTAAATAATGAAGGAAAATATTTTATTGATTAATAAATACTTGAATCATCTTTTTTATTAATTTTAAAACCACCTTTAAATCACGCAAGAACTTATGGACTGACCTGATGTATGCATTACTTATATATGGAGCTTAAATTTAAATCTAACCCGAAAGATAATATGTTGAATCTTCAAGCTGAAATTGAAAAACTTTATTCGTGGAGCACTAGATTGCATCTATTCTTAAATATTAAAAAATGCTTTCATGCGTTTCACGATTTATTTATGAAAGCTCCTATAGAATTGCTAGACATGTCCTACAGACTGTTGATCAAATAAAAGTCCCGGGTGTTATTTTTGTTACGAAATTTACATTTTTTAATCACATTAACTTTACCATTTCAAAATCTTATGCGATGTTTGGTTTCATTTGGCGGAATTGCTCGGAGTTATCTGACCCATACACATTTAAATTGCTTTACAATTCTTTTATACGTTCTCACCTTGAGTATGCCACTTTTATTTGGTGGCCATATCATTAATTCTCAATCCATAGGACTCACAAAATTCAAAAGGGGTTTTCTTAAGTATGGTTTACGGTATTTACAAATGACTGAACCTCTTCCATCATATAATGCTCGATTACTTCTTTTAAATCTTAAACTCCTAGAAAGTAGAAGATCTGTTCTCTCCTTAACTTTTGTATATGGCATTATAAACGGATATTTTGACTGTGCTGCCCTTATGGAAGAAATAAACTTTAATGTTCCAAGAAGAAAACTTCGAAATTCCTACCCTCTTGATGCAGGTAATAACAAATCAAAGTATGCCCGAAACGCGCCAATTGCTCGCGCTCCTAATGAATTTAACCGCATCTCATCTCTTCACGAGCTTGATTTCTTTTTGTCTAATGATGTTTTATTAACCTTCTGAAATCTTGTATATTACCTTATTTAATTTATGTTAGCAGTCTGTAAGAATTTTTTGTTCATAGACTTTATATTTAAATAAATAAATAAATAAAGTATTTATGAATTATAATCAAATCGAAGAAGGGTTGTTCTAGCATACCCGGCGGCATTTCATGGGTGATAAATCCTAGCAGTGCACAATTCAGTTTATTGGCCGAGTTTTCGTAATCTAATTTTGCTCAATAGTACGACACTTTCCACGATTGCCAGTTCAATATTTTGTCGATTTGATTCCTCGATTAACTATGAGTATCTAATCTTATCTTGTTCCCGGAGGTAAAAATATAACCAAAGGTTGAATTATAACAAATTTTTGATTAATGCTTATAGAATTGTACATTTCCAACTAAAAAGTCTGATCGAAAAATTCAAATTAAACTTTCTATTTTTTAAGCAAAACTTCGATCAAAAAAATTGTAGGAAAACCTAATCGATTATGGAATTATATAAAATGCACTTGACGGGTTGTCAACATCGCACTACAACATTGAGGGCTTCACTGTTTTGTTATATTTACTATAAATACGAAACAATATTACAATCGTACATAGCTGAAAGCGGATTTAGGTAAGCCTTTTTTAAATGTCTGAGATACCCACCTTTTCCATGTGCTTTGCCCATAGAAAGTGGTTCATCATCAGTCGAACCAGCTACCTACAGTCCCTTCTGCTTAGCGCTAGGAGAAACGGCGACAGTCGGTCGGACATGACAGGCAAGATCAGTTTTGCCCATCAGCAGCCTCACACAGCCTGCCAGGCTCGCTTGTGGGGTAGAGTAACCCGTTAGCTAACCGTGGCTTTGATGGCTGCGAAGGGAGTGCCGAACGAGCTCCGGGCCAAGGAAGTTAGCCTCAAAGCTCATTCTAGCTGAACAGTCAGAGATTTCGTTACCCGCGATACCCACATGTTCCGGGGTCCATGCTAACATCAGGATATTATGTCTGCCGGCATAGCATATCTTGAATTTACAGTACTCAACTACCCTTGAATTGGTTGAAGGGCTGTCTAAGCTTATGAGCGCAGCTTTGCTGTCGCTACACACATATACAGATCTACCTTTCCATCAGTTTTCTACACAAAGTTCATCGCTTCTTGAACTGCATACACCTCCGCTTAAAACACAGATGCGTATATTCCAAGAGCGAAATGTAGTTTTGTCCTGCTTAATTCCATGTAGACACCAGAGCCGGAACCGTTATCGGTCCTGAAGCCATCGATGAAAATGCGAGAAAATTCCGGGCTCATTTTCTGAGTTTGAGCACAGTTGAGCTTCTCGCAGCACCTCACTGTATCTCTTGTCAAGTACGAGCCTGGTTGGCATGGAGTCAAGGGGCATCGCAAGGATCGTTGGATCGAAGTCCATGCCTACTCTGATTTCCAATGCCGGACAGGGACCGTACCAATTCCCATCGTGCTTCAGCCTACAGATGACCTTCATGGCCACTCCTTGGATGAAAGCATCAAGTGGTGGTAGACTAATCATAGCAAGTAGTCGGAAAAGCTCTGGTGCAACAGATGGCCACAGTTCGTTGTAGTCTCGATAAGGTCCTCCTGACTCCCATGACAGAGTGTCTACTCATCCAGACCACTGATGCATAGGTGATTAGATGCTTAGGCAGAACAAGTCCATCAAGCTTCCTCCTTCTGGTAACGGGGGTTTGCCGATAGCCCATTCGCATAGCACCAAGTGTCAATCACATCCAGAGTTTTTTGCACTTTTCTACAGATGTTCATAAGCGAAGGGCCTGTTACCAAACCGGTAACGACGTTTGCATATCCTTGTGCGTAGACTTCCGAATCGTTTAAATAGACGATCAATCACCATGAACCAGAGCAACGGAGATAGCATACCGCCTTGTTAGCAGCCTCTATTAACCCCAGATGGCACCAGCAGATCTTCCTCTGTTCGCGCCGTGAAAACGTGAAGCCTTTACTTTTTTTTAGATGAAAAATGGGCCGCTCTGTGATTTCACCACTTTTGAGTATTTATGACTACTTTTTGACAACTTCTGAGCGAATATTGACAAATTATTAGCGAGAATAGGCGAGTTATGTTATGAGCAATGGTACCAAATTTAC
>JAYXIM010008862.1:0-15994 GCA_037575425.1 Anastrepha fraterculus | reverse complement strand
ATGTGTCCGCGAGTAGCTATAAGTTGGGCTTAAGCAGCATCTCAACTGCCATTGAATTGAAACAAACCAATTCCCACCGGATAGAGCGTCCTTTTTATTTATGCAAATTCCATACTGTTGTACACTCTCCCTCTCAATCTCAACGTTCTGCTCCACTGACAACAGCGAGCAACAGAGCGTAGGTGCACAACAACACCATTATGCCACACTATTCCTTGCGCTTTCCACTGCTTCCGCTTCCGTTTTCGAATTTGTTGTTGTTGAGACGTCCAAGTTCGTCCGACCATCACGACAACTCTGAAATGATAGCGGCCAACATGCTGTGGTTTCGTGCGTTAAGCAGCAACGTAAAACGCAACCGCAGAGCCATTAATGCGGCTCAGTAGCCACACTGTTGTTATTGGCCGAATGTCTGGCATAGCAGCAGATGACCCGTTGGATGGCTGATAGGCGAATGACTTTAAAATTTAAATACAAATTTAAAGAAGCGGCAGTGTCTACCTCTCTTGGTATGTCTGGCTACAGGCAATATTTATAGGTAAGTGCACGTCCATGCATGTATGTGTATACAATATATATATATGTATGTGTGCGTGGGCGACTCTTATTGCGTTGTAAGCCCATATTTAGCTCATTCTTACTTCCAATAAGCTTGTAATCATTTGTTGTCGCGGATGGCTTGCTTTTGTCAGTATATAAAGCACGCATACTCGTGCACATGCACTTACATATGTATGTATAGGTATGCACACTTGTGTATATATACGTACACATATTTTGGCAATTTTCGCATTTTTTGCCACTTCCACTTCTGCTTTCTTGCGAACTGTTCCAGTAGGACATTCCTGCTGATTTTATGGTGATACGATTAAAAGCGAATAGCCGAGCAGTCAACCGCAGAGCATCAGTGGCGCACAAATGCAATGAAGTGGAACATGAAGTGGAAATGGGGAAGAGTGCAAATGACAAGGAAAGTAAAAAAGCAAGAAACTGTAGCTGGCGATAAAGTAGCTAAGCAGCTGATAAGCTGATGGCAGGAAGCTAGTGGAACGTTAAAGCTACAATAAATTGAAAGGTGGTGGGGAGAAAACAACTTTCTCTTTCGTGCTAAGCGCTTGAAACGGCTAGAAAAAGCAACCGATTGGAACACAAAGTAAAAATTTGGAGCACATAGAGTCGAAGGTCAGAGTAGAAAGTAACTAATGGCCTACTTTTCGACGTATGCGGCTGCCACTTCAGTGTGGTGAGCTCACTTGTAATTGATCTTTATAAGAAAAGTAGAATATAGAGCTTAGACGGTTGGACGGTTCGACAGTTAGCAAGTCAGTCAAGGGAGAACAGAAGTTACGCTGAAGTATGACTTTATCCTCTGGGGCTTAATTTCATTCATAACTTAAAGGTCTTTGAAAGAAAGTTACTGGTACCGGTATATGGTCCCTTCCGGCGAGATGACTGAACACATCGGATAAGATACAATCACGAGCTTTAAGCTTATGCTAAACGCTCATCCAACTAACATAAACGACGCGAATGAGCAAGCTCAACTACTGGTAACACGCCTGACCAAAGCCTGTGATGCTGCAATGATCAGGAAAAAACACACTCACATACGGAAACCGGCATACTGGTGGAACAGCGATATAGCTGAACTCAGAGGCGCTTGCCACAAAGGTCAATACCAAAGAAGCAGAGGAACAAGTGAAAAAGAAAGGCTGCGGGAAATCTTTAAAATGAAACGCAAGGGCCTCAAAAATGCGATTAAAAAAAGCAAGGCTTCCTGCTTCAAAGAACTTTGTGCCAAAGCTGATGAAAAACCGTGGGGAGGAGCGTATAAGTTGGTGATGTCTAAGATCAGTGGTTGCAAAGGAAAACCGCCGACTTGTCCTATTATCTTAAAAAAGGTTGTGGAAACCCTTTTTCCAAGACAAGAAGATGAGCAAGAATACCGACTAACAGCAGACGCATCTTTTATTACAGATATACCTACTGTTACGGAAACAGAGGTAAATACAGCCTTGGGTCGTTTTGGAAACACTAAAGCTCCAGGACTAGACGGAATACCAAACGGAGCTCTTAAACTCGCACTGAAAGAAGACATATCAAAAGTGCTTTCGAGATGGTGTCTTCCCAAAAATCTGGAAACAGCAACGACTTGTCCTTTTGCCGAAACCTAATAAGACGCCGGGTCAACCAAGCTCGTATCGACGATGGGCAATAGAACGGCTTATTGCTGATCGTTTGGAGCAGCACGTTACTGAAAAAGAAGGCTTGTCCGACAACCAATATGGTTTCCGCAGGGAGCGCTCGACAATTGATGCAATAAAGAAACTTACATCAATAGCGGAAAATGCCATTGAAGGAACAAGATGGATGCATGGTACCAAGGAGTATTGCGCCGTCATAACATTGGACGTAAAAAATGCTTTTAACTCTGCATGCTGGTCCACATTATGCAAGCTTTAGGGAACCTGGACACGCCACCATATCTATTGCGTTTGATAAAAAGCTACCTGTCAGATAGAATACTACTCTATGACACAGACGAAGGAGTTAAGCAATATAGAGTAACTGGGGGAGTACCGCAAGGCTCTGTGCTGGGCCCTCTGTTGTGGAATGTGCTCTACGATGGAATCCTCCGCATCCCTATACCAAAAGCAGCCCAATTAATCGGATACGCGGATGATATTGCGTTGGCAATAGTTGTAAAGGAGCTTCATCAAATCAAGTCTATATGCAGTGCGACAGTTCACAAACTAAAAAACTGGCTTACATCGTCGAACCTACAGCTTGCGGGCCAAAAAAACTGAATCAGTTTTGATTACAAGCAGGAAAAAAATTGAGAACATCACACTAAGCATAGACGAGCATAACATCAACACCCAACCGTACCTGAAATACTTGGGAGTCATGATTGATGCACGCCTAAACTTCAAAGTGCACATTGAAAAAACTTATGAGAAAGCAGCACGGGTAAATACGGCGCTATCTCGAATAATGGCTAGCATAGGCGGGCCAAGCCAGAATAGAAGGCTACTACTGGCAAAAGTTACCCAATCCATTGTAATGTATGCTGCACAAGCTGTATGGGGACAAGCGCTAAAATACGAAACATACGGCAAGAGTACAAAATCTCTGTTTCGACTGAGCGCTATTAGAGTCGCAAGCGCTTTTCGCACTGTATCCCATGAAGCTATTGGGGTAATCTCTGGCATAATGCCCACAGATATAATGGCTCTGGAAAGTAAGAGAATATATGACAAGAGCCGAAGCCTTGGCAGGCCGTTAATAGCTGAGGAGCGCAAAGAAATCAGATACGAGAGTCTATCTAAATGGCAAAGACGCTGGGATACAACAACCAAAGGGAGATGGACACACCGACTCATTAGTGATGTGCAGGCATGGGTTGATAGAAAACACGGTAATGTCGACTTGTATAGGACGCAGTTCCTGACAGGACATGGTTGTTTTAGAGAGTACCTCCATAAATATGGCCATGATAATGGAGTTATATGCTCATTTTGTGCCAAGGCTAATGAAAATGCGGAGCATATTTTCTTTCACTGCCAAAGATATAGTAAAGAACGAGAGTTGTTGGAGTACCAAATAGCAGAACCAATAACACCGGACAATGTTGTTCCACATATGCTACAATCTAAAGAAGTATGGGATTGTATCAAAAATTTGTCAGCGTTCGTACTCAATGATTTGAGACTAATGGAGAGAAGGCTAAAAAGGGAAAGCATAGCAATAGCTGAAATTCCATAGTAGTAGATGTAGTAACTTTTCCCGTAGTAGTAGATTTAGTAACTTATGGTTGTGCTGTAGGACGTTTCTGTGGTATGGACAGAGACATGGTGGGTGGGGGAGTACTGTTATGACAGGGGTGGCTCTCTCATCAGAGGACCTAAACAGTGGGTGGTAACAAGCAGATGCTACTTTCGACGTATTGCATCAGGACAATAACGGACATTGAGCTTAGTGCTCAAACCGCCTCCCGACGAATACTTAACGGTTGTACCGGGGGGATCGGTACTTTGACGGTAGGAGGTTTGGTTCGGGTTAAAGTCCCACACTGACGGGGTTAGGCTTTCGATGCTTCCTCCTCGTAAAAAAAAACAAAAAAAAAAATCACGAGTTTGACGCATTGGTACATAATGGAAACGCAATACGCTATATAAAAATTCAATGAATCAGATGGACGGAATGCCCAAATGGAGAGCTACCAGTATAGCGTTCCATAGACAACCAATTGGGCGGAGAGGTCAACGGAGACCAAATAAACGCTGGGTTGATGAGATCACAGCTGACCTGCGGAAAATGGCAATCACAAACCACAAAGGCGTAGTAGAGGATCGATCCGAGTGGAGAACCGTAGTTGTGGAAGCAATCTGCACAAAACTGTAGTGCTAATGATGCGAAACTTAAAGGTCGCTTTCCTATAAAAGCCAAATACAGAATGATTCCATTTACATCTTATTCAGCATAAGAAATGTGTGAACTGATTGCAGAAAGGAAAAAGGAGGAGTTAATATGAGAGATATATCGTCCCCTTAGTATAACAATAGCCTATGTGCTCATAGGCTATTATTTTTTTTTTGAATTTTTGGATTCTCCATCGTCGATTTTATATGTGGTCAAAATTTTGTCAAATTCTAGTTCCACAAAATGGGTCAAAATGTCAGTCAAAAAATAATAAATATAACGAGATTTGAATGAGAGCTACTTTCGACAAAAAGTTTGAAATTCATTTTCTCAAAACATCAAAAAATGTATAGGCTATTTTAATACTAAGGGGACGATATAGGCATTCATATATCAGATTTTGATTTCGAATACACCTAACACCTGTGTTTATTTAATGAGCACCGGGACTCAAAAATGTACAGGGCAGTCAACATATTGATTTTTTTTAATCACATGTGGCGGACGCCGTAGCTGAGTGACTTGGTGCGTGGCTACAATTCAGAAGTGCACAGGTTCGAAACCCTGGGCACGAAACACCAAATAATAGAAAAAGTATATTTAACAGCGGTCACCCCACGGTAGACAATGGCAAACCTCCGAGTGTATTTCGACCAAAAGAGGTGAAGCTCGGCCAAATGCCCAAGACGGGTGCAAGCGCTGATTGTATATATACAGGGTCGGGCACTCGAAGTGTAATCAATTAAAAAGGCCATAAATTTAGTTTGGAAAATTACTCTTATTCAATTCAAAGTAAAAAATGTGTGAAAATAATACAAAGTTTAGAATCAATTTACTTTTGCTCGATATGACCATCTTTTGCCTTGACTATGGCCTTGAGACGGTCCAGCAGCGAAGCTGCCCGAATGTGACTTGCAGATATTTTGATCCACTCGCGGACAATGGCTTTTTTCAGCGTCTCGAGACTGGTGAATCTTTTAGTTCGGATCTTGTTGTCCAAACTGGCCCAAAGAGAATAATCCATCGGATTCGCGTCTGGTGAATTTGAGAGCCATTATGTGGACGTTATGTAGTTCGGGACGTTTTTTTTAGCCCTTCTTGGTTCACTCGAGCTTGTGAGACGGTGCCGGGTCCTGTGGAAACGTCTATGGTCTGCCCCCCATATGTTTGTCTGCCCACGGCTTCAAAGCAGCCGATAATATTTCGCATTTCCCTTGACGCCAGCCTCGATGAAAATGATTGGAGAGCGCCTATCAGCGGTTACAGCAGCCCAAACCATTACCTATGGCGGGTGCTGCCACTTGGTGACCAATCGATGACTCAAAATAGGGCACCACACTACAGTCCATCTTTTGCGTCCCAAGTTCGGTAATCGTGTTATCAGTCGCCATGAGCCATCTCGCGATTCGACGCGATTAGCCTTTTTTCTGGGGTGGAGTTTGCTGTAATTTTTGTTCATTTGTTTCTTTAAAAAGGCTATCTATTTTTAGATACTCCAGAAAGTAGGCACCGACCTAAATTTTTTTACAACTCGGCCTCTTTCAGGGCTTGATGCCTTTCTATAAGATCCAGAAAGTATTTTCTTTTATTTTACAACTATTTGTTTGCTGTTTGGCAAAGTGAAAGTATTCATTCGATATAACTCTTTCTGCTTTCTGCAAAACTATGTTAATTGCATTTTTGAGTTATTTAATTTTTTATTAGCTTTGAGGCATAGTAATGGAATACACAGGAGGCAAAAATCAACATTTTCGACACCTCTTCTTCTTTAATTTGCATCGAGGTCAAAAAGCTGCCGAAGCAGTCCGAGACATTTGCAACGTGTGGGGAAAAGGTGTCATAGGCGAGGCACGGAACTGGTTTGAAAAGTTCAAAAATGGCTATTTTGACGTCGATGACACGTTCCGCAGCGCAAAACCTTCTGAATTCGACGAAGAACGTCTCAAAGGAGAACGGTCGCCAAACCAGTCATAATTTGGTGTAAAAAATGAACTGTGATCATAAAACGATTCTCAATCACCTTCATTCAATGGGACTTACAGAAAAATTGGAACCTGAGTGTCTAACCAGCTCAACGAAAACCAAAAAACAAAGTCGCCTTCAAATTGCTTCTCAGCATCTTGTCCTCCATCGAGCAACACGCGGTCATAAACACCGCTTTTTGTACCGAATCGGAAGATCAGAAATGCTGCCTACACATCAATATGAAGCAAAGAAAGGAGTGGGTGGCCCCTGAAGATACGCCAAAGCCCAGAGTAAAGCCGGATCTTCATCTAAAGAAGATCCGGATATGCGTTGGGTGGAGCTGGGAGAGCATGGTGCACTGGCAAGTGCTCGAAAAGAATGCCACGGTCAACAAAGAGCTCTACATTGTCCAGCTACATCAAGTGAAAGAGGCTATTCGACTGAAAAGACCTGATCGACATGGTCAAACCATACTCCTGCCAGACAACGCTCGCCCCCATGTTGCACAAGTCGTCAAAGCCGCACTCCATGAGCTCGAATGGGAGGTTCTTCAGCATCCGCCGTATTCTCCGGACCTTACACCGACCGATTACCAACTTTTCCGCTCCCTGTGAAGCCATATGAAAACAAAGAGGTTCTTAAAAACTGGCTCAACAACTTCATTGACGCCATAACAGACGATATTTTTGACGGAACAGCATCAACAAATTGGACAAGAGGTGGGAAGAAATTGTTAAACAGCAACGGCGAATATATAATTGATTAACTCATTGATACAATTATTGTTTTTTGTTTAACTGAAAGTCTTCGGTACAAACGCTTATTTCCCAACCTAATAAAGGGTGTTAAAGTTTCAAGGGCCGGTGTCGATTTTGAATAAAATACAGGGTGGGCCCTTAGCGTTTGCTTTTTGAACCACCTATTTTTTTGAGAATGGTAACACAAATGACATGTCAAATGTGTTCATAATTTACTTAAAGGCTTGACATTTACGAAATGAGACGCTATACGCTTGAACAAAATTGGGAAATATTGAAAACCTATTTCCAAAGTGGTGAGTCTTCTTCTTCTTTTCTGATGAAGCTCATTTTCACATCGGTGGCTACGTCGATAAGCAAAATTGTCGGATTTGGGGCTCAGAAAATCCACACGTTACTGTAGAGAAGCAAATGCATCCACAACGAGTCACTGTTTGGTACGGTTTTTGGTCTGGCGGCATCATCGGGCCATTTTTTTTCGAAATTGAGCGAGGAGCCACGGTTACGGTAAATGGCGAGCGTAACCGTGACATGCTCAATGAGTTTTTGTTTCCAAAAATTTAAGAGGGTGGCATGGACGACATTTGGTTTCAACAGGACGGTGCAACTTGTCACACTGCCAAAGTTACACTCGAACTTTTGGCTACCTTTTTTGAAATCCGATATCAATTGGCCGCCATGGAGCTGTGATTTAAGCCCGTTGGACTATTTTTTGTGGGGAGCCATTAAGGACAAATGCTATGCGAACCATCTAGCGACGATTGATGCTTTAAAACACGAAATCGAAGTTGCCATTCATGAAATCGGAGCCCAAACAATCGAAAATGTGCTTAAAAATTGGGTTGATGGAATGGCCTACTGTAAAGCCAGTCGTGGCAGTCATTTGAACGATATTATTTTTCATTCATAAATGACAATGTTCAATCTTCAAAATAAAAAAAAAGTTTGAAAAAATATTGATTCGTTTTTTTTACAGGCTATTCAAAAGGCAAATTTTACATGGCCCACCCTATACATACAATTTTTTAGGAAATTATTGTAATTTCTCTTTATTATGATAATATTGGTATAGCTTAATTACGTATGGAACAAAATATCGGCCAAATGGCCTCGGCGGCACACCTCCATCCGAAGGTCCAAATTTTCGTTGACGCTGAGGCATAATTGAGGTTCTATGCCGTTAATGTGCCGAATTATCTCATCTTTTAGCTCTTGAATTGTTGCTGGCTTATCGACGTATACCTTTTCTTTCAAATAACCCCAAAGAAAGAAGTCCAACGGTGTCGTTGACGCTTAGGTGTGTTTCACATTCAACATCGGCCCTTGAAATTTAACCACCCTTTATATAACTCATACCCTTTTCAAACATTCCCCAAAATAAATCCTAAATTTGTTACAAGATGAACAAAAATGTATTCACCTCCACCAAGCAAGAATTTTTCCTATTAATCAAAGCGCTTTATGAGCCATTAATCCTCCTCAAGAGATGTATCCTTCAACATTTCAATTTTCTCAACATATCCCACTAGCATACAAAACAGTAATTCAATCATTAGCTGATGGCGTTAATTGAGTTATGATTACGAATTTTACTATAGAGGGCGACTGTCCACTGGTGGACCGTACCGTCGAAGAGAGAAAACGAGAAAATTAGAAATAGAAAACAAGCAGAAAGAGCAAGTGTAAACTCAATATGCATAAAATATGTAATTTACGAACAAGGCAAAATAGCAAACAGGCTTCAAAAGCGTCATATGCCACATGCTTCGCAAACATTTCCATCACTACACATGCAAGGCTTTACAAACACACACAGTCACATGCACGCATGGCAAAATGCCAATCTATAATTCATCAACTTAATTAGGATTACGAACACCTCAAAGGGAAAATCTTAATATACGAACGAGAAAACAAACGGTTGTTTGTGCATAGTAATTGGTATATGTATGAGTATGTACACATATATGTATGTGTACACTTACACTCCCAAACACATTTATTCAGGTATAGAGCATGTGCTTGCCCATGGCAATGAAATTATAAAACGGACAATGGGTGAGCAGCAATGGCGGAAGGCTGTGCCTGAAAGGAGTATTGCACGAGAGGGAGTGGACAGATTTCGGCAAGTAGTAAATGGGTGCGGGGTGAAGGTATAGAAAATTAATTTATTGTTTACATGAAGCAAACAAATGACCTTAATTGTTAAAGCAAACGAGCGTGCACGCACTTGGGGGCACACATGCATACCTTTAAATGGTGGCTAACCGCTGGATACATAAGCAATATGGTCAAACACATACATAGATAAATACTCGTACTATCTACGCAATGAATCAGTGGCGGTAAACTATGAAAAGAAATTGCGATAGAAATAAGAATGGAAACGAAAATTTAAAATTTAAATGAAAACGGAAGTAAAAGGTGGTTAAGTTTCAAGGGCCGGTGTTGATTTTGAATAAAATACAATTTCTTTAAGAAATTATTGTCATTTCTCTTTATTATGATAATATTGCTCTGGCTCAATTACGTATGAAACAAAATATTGTCCAAATAGCCGCCACGGCCTCGGCCGCACACCTCCATCCGGTGGTCTTTAGCTCTTGAATTGTTGCTGGCTTATCGACGTACACCTTTTCTTTCAAATAACCCCAAAGAAAGAAGTCCAACGGTGTCAAATCACATGATATTGGCGGGCAATTGACATCGCCGCGATGTGAGATTATTCGGCCATCAAATTTTTCTTCCAAAAGAGCCATTGTTTCGTTAGTTGTGTGACAAGTGGCAACTTCCTGTTGAAACCACATATCGTCCACATCCATATCTTCCAATTCGGGCCATAAACAGTTCGTTATTATCTCACGATAGCGAATACTATTCACAATAACTGCCTGACCGGCCTCATTTTGGAAAAAATACGGTCCAATGATGCCGCCGACCCATAAACCGCACCAAACAGTCTCTCTTTGTGGGTGCATTGGTTTTTCGGCAATCACTCTTGGATTATCATTCGCCCAACTGCGGCATTTCTGCTTATTGAAGAATCCACTGAGGTGAAAATGTGCCTCATCACTGAAGATGATGTTCTTCACGAAGTGCGCAATATGCTTTTTGATTTGTACGCCCGTTTTCATAATAAGCCTGAATAACTTTAACCCGTTGCTCGATTGTGTATCTTTCCATGGTTCAAATTGAGTTAGTCTGAAATTGAAAAATGTCAAATAAAATGTAGAAAAAACTTGATGTTTAGGTGTGGTTCACATCAACATCTTCCCTTGAAATTTAACCATCCTTTATATAAGAAAAAGTGAAGGGAAAGGATTTAAAAATATAAACAGACTGCGAATGGCTAACTTTAGTCTAGAGCGCTCTTCTGCTCTGAGTGGGACCAACTATGTTGGCCATAATCCTTGTGAGTGCCGCCGTCACCATGGCGGTGTTTCCACATGCTTTTTTAATGCGCTCCTTGAAGCCTAGTCGGGCATCGATCATGACGCCTAGATATCTTAGTGCCGCTTGTGTTGAGACGTTATACCCATCTATGCTCATATGGCGTTACGTTATATTAGATCAAATGGTTGCCAAATGAGACGGCACACTTGGACGAAGAAACAAGCTCGATCTTTGTGATAACACTTCAGCGGAAATAAGGAATAGGACAGAAGAGAAGAAGGGGTTTGTGGAGGACGACCAAACGGTGATTGAGTTATGGTTGTGTAACCGCTTCATCCTACAAGAAATAAGAACCAAGCTGCCTAAATCTTAGCCCATTTAGAGCAGAATAGCTAACGGAAAAGTGCTGAGATGGCTCCACCTGATCCTCCATGCAATTGACGCAAAAAGAACTCGAAGTAAAGACGCGTCCCACAGCAGCCATACCTCGCGTACTGCATCCGATAAGGGCATCTACAAAATTCGAGACCTGAGACTTTGTTAACTTTATAAGATCCCGCGAGCGCCTCAACTCCACACTTGGCTAGAAAGATCTCGCGGCCTTAGAAATTTGTGTACTTATCCAATGCTCGCTGAATTAGCGAGAAGCTCACATTTCCAAAAGCAGACAACTGGTAGTCAATGGTACTCCGACCCTCTCATTTCGCGGGGAAACTACCTCAGCTCATCCACCTTGCAGATATCCCATCCATCAGATACCTAGAGAAAGAATTCGGATGCGATGAAAAGAAAAGCCAGGCATTCCTCCACCAGTTTCTAGTGCACCACCAGCAAGTCCAGGGCCCTAATTGCAACTTGGCTGTCGGGGTAGATATTTACTTCTATTACAGTTATTACACAAGTGAGCTCAGCTGCTTTTTTGATTGCAGCTATCGCTGCTTGGAGCTCAGAGCACTGGTTCCTTAATCTGAACTTGAGTCTGATGTGGAGCTCCACGTAAAATACTCCTCCTCCGATCCTTCCATCCAAGATAACTTCTTGAGCTAAGATTGTCAGGAGAGGCAATTATCGTCATCCATGTGGCAGTCACCATAGTCGAATGGGATTGTGCTTGATGTTTGACAGAGTCCGTGTTCGAAACCCACTGAGGCATGAAAAATCAAACGCCAGAAAAGGGTTTTTCTCACTCCTCGGCAGAAAATGGCATTTGTATGACAATCCATTGGTAGAACAACTTTAAGACACTCATCTTAAATTGGAGGCGGAGCTCAGTCAAACATCTAACAAAGGATGCATGCACCAATTTTATATGTGGAGTTAGCGGGAGGTAGCATTTCAATGAAGCACGAAAGCCAGTTGAGAAAGCCTTTGGTGATTTTGAAGCTTGATGGGCTTTATATTTTAATCCATATCACTCTACCCACTATTGGGTCTTTCAGCCTTGTAAGCAAACAAAAAGTATTGTACGGCGTCTATTGTAAAATATCTGCTAAAGTTTTGTTTTAATTCGGCACGCTGACGCTACACCTCATCTCTGACCCGACTGCTTGAAATTGTCTGAAGCTAAGCGTTCCTGTTTAGCAATCATTTTGAAGCTCAGTTGAGATGATCAAGGAAACCTCTCTGGCTGGCTCATTAGCGACTTCCTTCCCAGGGATGATCCAAAGTGATGAATAGGATGAAATGATAAAATTTCTGCAGTTAAAGATCCAAAGCTTTCCGTTTAACGAGTAAAATTTTTGAGGTCCTACTGAAGGAGGTCACATAACAATCACTTGGCTCTGCAGTGGAGCTTAATGATGTCGTCGGTCATACTTGCTTTCTGCATTTTTTTTAATTTGCAAATCTGATTAAGAGTGATAAAGAGAATGCTATAAGTACAGCAAATCTTTCGACATCTACCTAGTCCAAATTTGTACAGATCGTAATTTTCAAAACTATCAGGCTTAGTGCCCAAGCTATACAGATTAACATATATTTATCCAAAGACTGTCAAGCCCACATAAATAGAATATTTTTTCTGTTTTTAAGAATAAAGTATTTTACACTTCTAAGCTTCTGGATCTAGAAAATATTACACAAATTCGATTTTCAAAAGGTTTCGTTGATGCAAGCATAATTCAAAAATTTTGTCTCTGCGTCTTCAAATCGGATTCTTCTGCAACAGCTAAACATCTACCAACCAACCTTCGAAATATAAAAATATGAAGCATAAAGTTGGCACTTAAAGGTTCATTTAAAAATGTACTGCATATCTGTTTTTGTGATTCTACAATTAAATAAATTACTTTATGAGTAGGTGCTAAGGATTCCAAAAAATGTATTTCATGCCAAAATCCACGGAATAGATTCACAGCTCAATGAAGAGAAACTGGAAAATATGACTGCAAAAGGACTACAAAACTACGGCACACCACAAAAAAATAAGAAATACTTTCTGATGGGCACTAAAAATTTCCTCTCTAGCAATTAAGACTTTTTTTTTTTGGTATGCGAACCGTGGAGGTGGAATCTTCTAAAGATACGCATGAGCCGACGCATGCGATATTCCCCGGCTCTTTTGAACTGAGTTTCGTGGTGCCTGCGGACTAAACCACCCCATCTCTTCGCTGTTCTGCTTTTTCCCCTCGGTATTACCAGTTAAGATATTCCTTCGAGGGGACAGGATGTGTTTATTCACTCATTTGTCTGCCTTCATTATCATCATGTCTCAGCCTTCGCATGACTGTTGAGGCTACATTACAACCATAGTTCCACGTTTCTTCGGATTTTAACATATATTGTACTAGGCTAGCTATATTTGAGCGCCACATGCTTCGTTCCCCATCAAATCTAGAGCACTCCAACAGGGCATGCTCAGGCGTTTCATGTTTTTCTTGGCAGTATCGGCAGAATGGGGAATCTGTGTGATTGTATTTGTACAAATACTGCCTGAAACAGCCATGCCCAGTTAAAAACTGTGTCAGCATGAAGGTAACGTTTCCATATGTTCTCCGGATCCATTTCTGTATGTCGGGGATCATAGTGAAATTGGTTCTTCCCTTCCAACTATCGTTACATTTGGTCTGCCAGTTTTGCAGAGCGGTATCATCGATCCTCTGTAGGGCGTCCCTCAGTGAGGCTTTGTCACCAGATACCCACGCGTTTTTTGCATGCTGGTGTTTTTGTTTCATGCATTTTACTTTTATATCGAGGGGGATTCTGCCTGCTATTACACCTGCTGTTTCGTCAGATATGGTTCTATAGCCTGTAATGATTCTGAGATTGCATAATTTCTACACCCGTTTAGCCTGTCTCAAATAACTGGGATATTTCACTATGTCGCCCCACACTTCCACAGCGTAAAACAGGATCGAGTTGCAGACGCTTGCTAACAATCCTCTCATTTGTTGCTTGGTCCACCCACATTGGGCATCAGTCGCGATAAAGCCGCGCAGGATTTTGCAGTTTTGGAGCTTGCGTATTCCAGATGCTTTTTAAAATTGAGCCTTCTGTCGATCATTACCCCTAAATATTTTATGGTTGTCTGTCTATGTTATATTGTGACCACCAACCTTTATTTGAATGTTTTCAACTTTTCGCCTAGAACTTATGAGAACCAGTTCGATCTTATAGTCTGCTAGTCTTAGCCCAGACGATTGTAACCATTGCTTAATTTTATTGATAGTGTCCTCTACCCTTCGTGAGACCTCTTTTAGCGTTTTCCCTACAACTACCACTGCTAGGTCATCTGCGTACTCAACAATGCTGGCTTGTTCGTGCTGTTCAACGCGAAGCACTCCATCATACATGATATTCCACAGTGCCGGGCCTAGTACAGAGCCTTGAGGCCTACGTCTGTATCATACCATAGGGTTCTGTTATCAAAGTATGAAGCAATAAGCTTTATCAGCTAATTCGGCACATTCATACTCCGAAGTGCCATCAGTATTTGGTCCCATTTGGCCGTATTGAACGCATTTTTAACGTCCACAGTCACGACTGCGCAATATTTTTTGGTTCCTCCTAGCCATATTCTAGCAGAGTTAGCAGTTTTTGCTATTTCGCATACTTCTCTTATTGCATCTACTGCACTGCGATGCTTTCTGAAACCGTATTGGCGAGCTGACAGACCTGTACGTCCTTCTGAGTACTGCTATAGTCGGTTACAGATTATTGCCTCTAGCACTTTGCCAACGGTGTCCAGCATACAGAGCGGCCTGTATGATGAAGGATCTTCGGGAGGTTTTCCAGGCTTCGGCAGAGGGACTAGTCGCTGTTGTTTCCATTTCACAGGAAAGACTCTGCTTTTAATGCATGTTGTGTACATGATTCGAAAAACTTCTGATCTCACTTGAAGTGATTTTTTCAGCAAGGCAATTTTGCAATTTAATTCTTTTGCAGGCCAGTTCTAGTTCGTTGAGGTCTACTTCGGGCCCTTCATCCCATTGTTATCAGTGAAATCCCTTCTGATAGAGAGTACACCTTGATCCGGAAAGAGGTTTGTTACTATGTGTAGCATTTTAGCTTGTGGTAGCAGCACGCTAGTACTCCCATTCTGGAATATTTTTTGTAACAATTTTATAAGCGTTACCCCATGGATTCGCATCTACCTCACTTAGGAGGGTATCAAAGGGCAATTACGACTTCGTCCTCTTGTGTGCTTGCATACATATGCGAACACATATACATATACGACATGTTGTGTGCAAGTATTTGATCGGTATAACTAAGCATTAAGACAAATATTATGAAATGAACGTACCTGACACTTGTCCACGGAATGTCTGAATAGCAGATATGTAGAGCGCGTTTGTGTTCAGTTAGACAACATCAATGCTGGCTAATAGCACAAATTGCAGTGACAATCATATGGCCCGCACTTTGTATATCAAATACTAATTTTTTCACTCTTTAAATCTGAGTAGCAAAATTTTAGTGGGAAATGTATGTAATTGCTTTGTCTGCGTCAACAATCTAATTAAAAAGCTTTGATGAGAGAAAAACTCTGCTTACCAGTAGTCGGTTTAATTTCATTTCATCTCTGTTTGAGCTTAATTTGTGGCACTGACCTCATAGCTCTCATAGAATATAATACTAAATTAAATATTGACATTGTTCATAGATATTATCCTTTGGGTGCAACGCAAATATGCAGCAATTAATTATGCAAAGTGAATGGCGCAAGTGCTGAGTGAGGGAGCGTAGTGGTAAATTCATTGGAGGGGGTTCCGGTGCGAAATTGAATTCCAAAATCTCACAATATTTGTCTCTATGGCGAATTATAATAATTTTCTTTTTTATATTCATATCTCTACTCATTTTCATTATAGTACTTATTGAAATACTCATATTCATAGCCATAATCTTGCTCATTGTCATACTTATACTCGTGCACATACTCCTGCTTTGTATCGTAAACTTTAATTCGTAGTCATATTCGTATTCACATTATTTTTTAGATTAGATGAGTACTC
>JAYXIM010008861.1:0-14035 GCA_037575425.1 Anastrepha fraterculus | reverse complement strand
AAAAGTCATAACTTTTCTCATTATTTTTAATTGAAATTACCACGTGCGAAGTGGAGCAAAATTAATCATCCAAATTTTTTATTTTTTTTGAATCATTTTTTTACTAAATAATGAAAAATCATAATTTTTCTCATTATTTTTAATTGAAATTACCACATGCAAGGTGGCGCAAAATTAATCATCCAATTTTTTTTTTTGAATCATTTCTTTACTAAATAATAAAAAAAAATTACAATTTTTCTCATTATTTTTAATTGAAATAACCACATGCTAGGTGGCGCAAAATTAATCATCCAATTTTTTTTTTTTTAATAATTTCTTTACTAAATAATAAAAAAAAATTACAATTTTTCTCATTATTTTTAATGGAAATTACCACGTGCAAGGTGGCGCAAAATTAATCATCCAATTTTGTTTTTTGAATCATTTTTTTACCAAATAAAAAAAAAGTCATAACTTTTCTCATTACTTTTAATTGAAACAACCACGTGCAAGGTGGCGGAAAATTAATCATCCAATTTTTTTTTTGAATCATTTCTTTACTAAGTAATAAAAAAAATCATAATTTTTCTCATTATTTTTAATTGAAACAACCACGTGCAAGGTGGCGCAAAATTAATCATACAATTTTTTTTTTGAATAATTTCTTTACTAAATAATAAAAAAAATTATAATTTTTCTCATTATTTTTAATTGAAACAACCACGTGCAAGGTGGCGCAAAATTAATCACCCAATTTTTTTTTAATCATTTCTTTACTAAATAATAAAAAAAATTATAATTTGTCTCATTATATTTAATTGAAACAACCACGTGCAAGGTGGCACAAAATTAATCACCCAATTTTTTTTAATCATTTCTTTACTAAATAATAAAAAAAATTATAATTTATCTCATTATTTTTAATTGAAACATCGAAGGTAACGCACTTCATATGTTTTGACAGGAAGAGGAAAAGATGGTAATCGGTCAGAGCAAGTTTTGGAGAATTCGCCGGAAGCTGAAGGAGCTCTTGGAGTGCGGCTTTGACGACTTGCGCTATATGGAGCCTGGCGTTGTCGTTTGACTACATATATCGATCAGGGCTTTTCAGTTGAATAACCTCATTCACGTGGTGTAGCTGGGCATTGTAGAGCTCCTCGTTGACCGTGGTTCCACCAAATACATATCATTCCACCAATAATACCTCCCAGTCCCACCAATCACATATAATGATCTTATTTGGATGAAGAGCCGTGTTAACTCACGGCTTTGACGCATCTCCTGGAGCCACCCACTCCTTTCTTTGCCTCATATTGATGCCCATACCATTTCTCATCTCTCGTGACAATTCGGTACAAAAAGCGCTGTTTATGACCGCGTGTTTGTTACTCGATGGCGGACGAGATGCTGTGAAGCAATTTGAAGGCGACTTTGTTTGATTTTTTCGTTGACCTCCTGAGGCACCCAGGCTGCCAATTTTTCGGTAAATCCAATCGTTTTATGATCGTAGTTTAGTTTTTCCGCCTATTCACGGACTGGTTTGGTGACTGTTCAACTTCAAAAGTGATTTGAGACGTTCTTCATCGAATTCAGAAGGTCTTTCACTGCGGGACTTGTCATCGACGTCAAACTTGCCATTTTTGAACTTTGCAAGTCACGGATACGGATATAGCACGGTAAAAGTAAAGAAGCGCATGTGTCGAAAATTTTGATTTTTGCCTCCAATGTATTCCATTTCTCAGCCTCAAAACTAATAAAAAATTAAACAACTCAACAATACAATTAACATAGTTTTGTAGAGCAGAAAGAGTTCTATCGAATGAATTCTTACTCTTTGTCAAACTGCACACAAATCGTTGTAAAATAAAAGAAAATATAAAAATGCTATGAACTTATTCCCAACCCAATATTTTATACCCCAATAATGTTTTACCCAAAAGGTTTTCACACTTCTTAATAAATGCGGAAAGGTCCTTAATACAAGAATTTTCAAGTCTAAGTATCTCATTAGACAAGAATAATAGCAGGTATATGAATCTCTATCTGAGAAATAACTTCAGACATTTCCACAAAATAAGCTCAGATGTCTTATTACCTTCCAGGCAAAGTCAACAATCTGCCTCAGTAAATAAGTCTTGCAGGTGAATGTATAAGGAATTGGAAAACAAGTTGCAAGTGATCGTATTAAGGTTCCGCGAGCTGCAGGCCAAAGCTGACAAAATGCTGTAGTACCAAAAGATGATGATGATGGCGATGATGTTACTGAGTTGAAAGTTTTTGCCGAAACAGAGTTCCCTAGTCATGAGACATAAATTTCTACAGGGTTGCCAATATTCGACGGACAGCAGTTGGACATTGCTCGGACCACTTTACAACGAATTATCCGCATTGATTTGCATTTATTCCCGTATAAGATTCAATTGGCGCAAAGATTGTTGCCTGCGGACAAGCCTCGTCGATTGGAATGGGCCCTTTAATTAAAAAAAGAAACACATGGGTCCGTCGAATATGGACAACCCAATTCAAAATATCTGGTTGAGATTTCATGTGAAGGAAAAAAAACAAAAAGAATCGCAGTTGTAGCTCAATCGAGTCTGCTGCTGCTTGCATAAAAATACGCCGAGGCGTAAAAACGAGCAAGACCTCCTTCAACTTCAGCTTTACTTGATAAACACAAATTGAGTTTTTTTCGTTAGTAATGAAGTAATGAAAACCTTTACAAATCAATTGCTTATTTTTTTGTCACTTACCTTCAACTTCAATATTGTAAAATACATTCCCAGCTCAATATATGAGACGGTAGATCATGCATTCATAAGCAACTGTAAGAAAATAAGAAGAATTGTGGCATTAATTGTGGTGTAACGGGAAAGTCATATAAAAATGAAAGTTTGTGGGTTTTATTTCATAAATACATATACATATATAATATATAATTGGCACGTACACCCTTTTTGGGTGTTTGACCGAGCTCCAACTCCTATCTGTGGTGTGGGTCTTGATGTTGTTCCGCAAATGGAGGGACCTACAGTTTCAAGCCGACTCCGACTGCAGATATTATTTATGATAAGCTTTTTCATGGCTTAAATACACTCGGAGGTTTGCCATTGCCTGCCGAGGGGCGACCGCTATTAGAAAAATGTTTTTCTTAATTTTGGTGTTTCACCGAGATTTGAAAGAAACTCTTAATGGTGTTTTATTTACCCTGAGTTGAACTTAAAAACAAATACAAAAAACTTATACTAGCTAAATCTGAGCTAAATATTCCACCTCTATTGTTTTGCCCATGATTGCGCATAAAACACATTTTTATTAGGAAATTGTTAACTGAGAAGTTAGGTTATGTTGGCCACGTTGCTTGTCTAAGACCGTAAAGCCCATTATGATGCCTGCATTTGACTTCCATCCCCTAATTAAGTTTCTTAAAACACTTGGTAAGTAATCCCTCCAGTGAGACATTTTGCTAATTTCCCAGACCTTCGAAAAAATAATCGCCAAGGTATTTCGCACGGCTTCTTTGAATTGTAGGACATTCACAGAGGAGCTGATGTACCGACTCAAATTTCGTCTTCATCTCCACAACTCCATGGACTAGTAGGGAGAATAGTTCATTCGACAACTAGTACTACAAATGGATTTCTTGCTAGTTTTTGAATTTTAATAAAGGATGGATAAATTTAAAGGGCCGATGTTAAATGTGAACCACACCTAAACATGAAGATTTTTCTGCTTTTCATTTGACCTTTTCAATTTCAGACTAACTCAATTTGAACCATGGAAATATACGCAATCGAGCAACGCGTTAAAGTCATTCAGGCTTATTATGAAAACAGGCGCTCGAATCCAAATGCATATCGCGCACTTCGTGCCTCACTGATGAGGCACATTTTCACCTCAGTGGATTCATCAATAAGCAGAATTACCGCATTTGGGTGCATGATAGTCCAAGAGTGATTGCCGAAAAACCAATGCACCCACAGAGAGTGACTGTGTGGCGCGGTTTATGGGCCGGCGGCATCATTGGGCTGTATTTTTTCCAAAATGAGACCGGTCAGGCAGTTACTGTGAATAGTGTTCGCTATCGTGAGATGATATCGAACTTTTTATGGCCCGAATTGGAAGATATGGATGTGGACGATATGTGGTTTCAACAGGACGGTGCCACTTGTCACACAGCTAACGAAACAATGAATCTTTTGTGCGAAAAATTTGATGGCCGAATAATCTTACGTCGCGGCGATGTCTAGGCCGCCAATATCATGTGATTTGACATCGTTGGACTTCTTTTTCTGGAGTTATTTGAAAGAAGAGGTGTACGTCGATAAGCCAGCAACAATTCAAGGGCTAAAGGATGAGATAATTCGGCACATTAACGGCATAGAACCTCAACTATGCCTCAGCGTCATCGAAAATTTGGACCATGGGATGGAGGTGTGCCGCCGAGGCCGCAGCAGCCATTTGGCCAATATTTTGTTTCACACATAATTGAGCTATACCAGTATTATCATAATAAAGAGAAATGACAATAATTTCTTAAAAAAATTGTATTTGATTCAAAATCAACACCGGCCCTTGAAACTTAACCAGCTTTTGTAAGACATTTTGTAGTTCGAAAGTTTGAATACATGCAACCCGTCATCGGCATAGAACAATTTTACTCCTCCAAGTCGAAGCCAAAAGGTAATACATCGCGCGTATTTCCTTGGACTGAAACATGTCATTCAATGTTAAGAGCAAGGAGAGTTTTTCAAAAGCTTTTAAAACAACCCCCACAAATCAACTGTCAACTGAAGCCTTTTAGTGAAGGCTGCCAGTCTCGCTCAATAATCAGAAGGCGCTTCTACAACAAGGATGATAGATGATAATCAAGTTTGGAAAATCTGCTGTGGTGAGATACAAAATTTTGCGAGAAACTTGGGCTACTACGTCACCGGGTACTCAGCAGCAGAGTTCTTCCCGCTCATTTCTTTCGCTCGTATTCACACATCTCATTGTGTCATTGTGAGATGGAATTTGAATAGGTCGAGCCAATGAGTACCAAGAGATTTGGTGGCTCCTAAAATACACAGGCTAAAAAAAACCCATTCTATTTAGAGCTCTCGAAAGAGGGCAGATTGTCAAGGGAGGAAGGAAAAAAGTATCAGAGAAAGAGATAGGAAAGAATAGAGACAGAGATAAAGGTAGTTAATCCTAGTCCTAGTGAGGTACACCCATTCTAGTGCAATGACCCATTATAAGTCCTGTGAGGACGCTCTTCGTTGATCTGTTGAATCCAAGTAGACATTTTGTCCTTTTAAGATTCAATTTTGACCAGAGCTAACTATTGGGTTCCGCGCTTACGCTCAGGTTAATCGCAGTGTTTAATTCCTTCAGTGGAATGCTGAGGTTCTCTACCAGTCGCTGAAGGTCAAGCTTAGAGTATTTCCTCGTGCACTCCGTTCTTTCATTTCCCCCACTTCAGAGTGGGCGGGGACCCAACAAACTGTGGTGATGTGTGATAAGCGAGAGCGACCTCCTGTATTCTTTGAAGCCAGTGCCGTGATCGTTGCTTGACTATCAACAAAAATGGTAAGGTTTACCGGAGGTAGGGTCCATTAGTCTTATTGTTTCTGTTGCTTTGTATATAGCGTAGATCTGAGAGTTTAAAGGGGTGATTTAGAGATACGAGATTGAGATTATTGAGAAGTCCACAGAAATTTATTTAGCAATTAATTCAACTGCAGATGTTGTTGAGTTGGTCAATATTCCTGCGCTCATATAAGAGAAGCTCAAATCGAGTTATGGGAGAAATGAGAAAAATAGGTATCAAATCTTGTTGGTCACCTAATATTTTTCATTTATTATTCAATTATTATTTTACAGTATAAACAATATTTACAATCAAATAAGTTTTAACAAAACAAATTATTATAAAAATATGTAAAAGTTTTTTTCTGCATACATTTATGGCATTGCCACATATACTTACATACATACGTATAATTTGAACGTGAGTGTCACATTTACTTAATGGTTGTAAAGGGTTAAGGAGTAGCCCTTTAGCACTGCGACCATATTGATCTATTGTCACATTTACTTACGCATATCGTAAATGTATTCCAAAGGCCAAAAGTTCACATTTTCAAACCAGCCTGCAGTTCAAAGCTTTTAATTAGACTACTTAAAATTTACATTGAATGTCTAGCTCAATGATTTTGTTTGCCATTTTAATATTTAGCTAAATTAGCTGAGCTGTAAAAGTACGTCTGATTTATGGGCTTCGATTTTCTCAGTCTATTTACATAACTGGAACTCTTAATTTTCGGAACACATTTGCGAAAGCAGCCAGGTAAAGGCGAATGTACACAAAGCGAGTGAAAACGTGTCTTTTAAGTGCTTATAAAAAAGTGATTATAGGATGGAAAACAACCCACTGTACTGCTAAAAGTGCATAGGTACGTCCCCAAACGCTACAGCACCGACCAGTGGTTAGCTTGACAGGTTTACCTGATCCCGATAAGCTAAATATTTAGAAAACCATAGCTAAGGCTTGAAACTTTAATAACTGGAGGTTCAAAATAAGAGAACCACACAAACAAAAGTGCAAACTGTTGGCGAGAGTGAGAGCAGTATGTTTTGTTTTCACGTTATCCTCAGTGCAACTATTCACCTAGCTGTGTGTCATCAGCCACAGATCAGTAGGTGAGAGAAGAGCAAAATAAAAAACAACGTAACAAAGCCGATAAGCAAGGGAACAAGCGCAGCTGTATGATATCTGGCACCTGCAAAGTTATTCAAAGTTATTCAGCAATATGTCTCCGTTTCATAGACGGACAAAAATCGTTCACGCACCAGTGAGAAAACAATTACCCACTCCGGAGCAAGAGCGACAAGCAGCAACAACAGCCCCCAACTCCAAGCAGAGTGAACAACGATACACACCAGCAAAAGAAATGCGTGTGCGTGCAAGCGGCGAAGCAAGAATCCGGCGAGGATCCGCTCTATATGATCGGGGAGCGACTGAGAGAGCTCATCAGTATGATGGAGGTGCAGGGTTATACCATACTAAATATACCTCTGAGAGACCTGGCGAGTGCGATTGATAAGCAGTATCAGAGAGCATTAGCCATGTACAGTAAGACAAAGCCACCCACTGTGTGCACCAATAAATGCACACAAACAGAAGTAGCTGAGAATGCTATCAACAGGCATCCAAAGAGAACCCGTACAGCTCCAGATAGTGGGCGACAGACGCAGTATAGGGTAAGGAGAGCCCATTTAAAATTTTCAAAACTACCGATAGACGCGAAACCCAATCAGCAACAACCATATGCCAACCAATCAAAAGGTGTGGAGGAGGCTGTTATAAGTAAACCAAGCGCGGTGACTGTGCGCATGAATACACTTATAGGTGAGGAAGCCACTCAATAACTCGAAGTGTGGACTAAAGTCGTTAAGCATAAGCCCAAAGCAGACGCATTAGTATTGAGGAGAGTCGGCTAACTCTCGTACGCAGAAATCTTGAAAGAAATCAGGTAAAGGAAAATCTGGTTATGTGGGAATCGTTGATCACTGCATAGCATAGATTTAGGGGTAATGTCGAACATACTTTGAAATTAAGAATTTGAATAAAATATTAAATGTTCAAATGCCTTGAGCGAATAAAAACAAAAACAAAAACAAAATTACTAAAACTGTTTTATAAGAGAATGCATTTAATTTGAGTAAGTTTAGCTCGTATTTAATTTTCTTTAAGAAGTAAGCATTTCCACACACACATTAAAATAAAAATAAAATAACTAGTAGACTGAAACTAATTTAAAATTTTTTTAAACAATTTTAGTTATGAATAAATAAATAGTTACTAATTTTTTTAATATTTTAAAATATTTCCATATTTACGGACACTTTTTGATATTCGGTTGTCACAAAAATGGTATCGGCCGTTTTTATAAGAGTTTGAGATCTTAAAATGTTAATAGAAACCCGAAATATTGTTGGAATGCACTTTTTATTATAATCTGGTAGATAATTTCATGGCATTTATTTTTTGAATATGTCATCGGGTATATGTCCGCCGCGGCTACGAGTTGCATGCTCCATTTGAACAGTCCAATTTTCGATTGGTTTTTCCAATAAATCTGAAAAATAAATCTAAATGGGACCAACCAATAAAAATCCGACGAAAACGAGGGTTTTGCTTTATTTGGCTTCGATTCTTGCGCGAGCTATATTTCATAGGCACGTAAGCCAAGACCCTTACGTAAAATTTTCCATGTAGCCGTAGGAGAACAACGGCGAATCGACATTTCACCGTCTTCTTTCACACGTTGCTCTATGGACTTCGCGAACAGATTTTTCATGGTAAATTTCTACAATTTGGAAGCGTTGTTTTGGCGATAAACGATTCATGATGACTTGCCAAATCTTACTAAACAGAAATGTCTATACAGTTTGTCATTCTCGGCTGTCAAACCATAGTTATCGATATCGTTGAATCTCATGGGGCTAAAAAAATACCGAATACATGGATGACAAAGAGCCAAATTTTGTTAAATGACTTTTTTGGCATCTGGTATGAAATAGTTCGACTGGTGTGTCATTTCTAGCTCGTGAAATGAGCCTTGATTCAAATCAAGGCGCATTCATTCAAGGCGATAGCACTACAGCAAAAACAATGTTTTGTACGTTTGATTGCCAAAGAAAAGTATTGGCAAAGTAGAAAGCAAAAAATGAATCCGCCTTGTTTTATTCTGGGCTAACAGCCACATGGACACGGCGAAAGAAAAAAAAACAAGTCAGCTGATTTACCGATACCACCTTTAATACATAGATTCGTCTGGGTTCAACTTGTTAGAAAATTTATTGGAGGCATTTGAAAAGCAGTCTACTCATATACGCAAATACGTATATAAATATGTTTTAAATGAAAGAAAACATTTTTTTTTCTAATGGCGACCGCTCCTCAGCAGGCAATAACAAGCCATCAGAGGTATCATATTTGTGCCACAAAAAAGTCTCTCTTAAGAGCCATCTGTCGTTCGGAGACGGCATACAATTTGTAGGTCTCCCCACTTGTGGAAAAATATCAAGATCATCACTCCAAAGAACAATAACAAAAACAAAGCTTGCTGAAAAAATATAGAAACAAATAGTTTTCTCATCAAAATATGCTCACAGCTTATTTGATGCAGTGCATTTTACATTTTCTCTGAGAATGCATTAACGGTGAAATGTATTTTTTTCTGTTTAGCTTAACGTCTTAAGACATTAGATTAGATTAGATTTGTGGGAGGGGGGTTGGATAAGTCTAAGCACTCAGTCAGGAGACCAATGTACCCGGATTGATTTCAGTAGAAAGATATAAGCAAAAGATAGGAAAGATAACAAGTGGATGGTAAGACGGATAAATTAGGTTGAGGTCACTCTTCCACAAATCTCTTGGATTCATTGATGAATTTTAAGAGATCCGGAAGAGGAAGAGTATGAACAACCCAATATCCTGAGTCTGATTCTGGAAAATGTAGGACAGCTACAGAGAAAATGCTCTGCAGTGTCGTCATTCTCAAGACGGGATAGGCATATCGGGCTGTCTACGACCCCCATGGTAGACACATGCAGACCAATACTGTTGCCCCCCCACTTTTGCTAATTACTAGCCAGCATGCCACGTTCCAGATGTCATAGACTTTCGTAAAGAGTACCGTGGCCATCTGTTCTGTGGCAAATAAGTACTTAGTGTCTTTGTCTAAGTACCATCCAGATCCGAAACCATCACTGGTTTTGGATCCGTCGATGTAGAAAGTGTGCTGATATCCCGTCAATAGATTCTCTGGACATAACCATTCATCTCTATCTGGGATCAGAACATCATACTTCCTACCGAAGCTAACGACAGGCACCGGATTGTCCACCGGCATCGAGAACAGTGTGCACCGCTCCGACAACTGGTGGTATATCTGACAGTGGCCAGTACGTACTTCATTTTCCCAGACTCCGTTTAACTTGAACCTGTACGCCGCCTTCATTGCTTCGTTTCGAATTTGAAGATCTAGAGGTTGCAAGTTCAGAATGGCATTAAAGGCATCACCAGATGTCGTACTCATGGCACCTGTGATACCCAAGCACACACTTCTCTGTAGCCTGTTCAGGGGTTTTATTCTGGAACTAAGCATTGTGGCTTTCCACCATACTACAGACACTTATGTAATAATGGGTCTAATCAGGGTGATGTACAGCCAGTGTACTGTCGCTGGTCTTAGACTCCATGTCTTGCCAAAGGTTCTCTTACACTCGCAGAAGACTTTTAGTGTTCGAGAGACCTTCTGCTCGACGTGCTTCTTCTAAGTATTTAACCTCATAAGACAGTTACAGTGTAGCCCCTTTCAATGTGGGTAGTAACAGGCCTTCCTTGACTACTACCTAACTCAGACACTCACCGGACACGGCTGCTTCCTTGAATATCTACACCGTTTCCAGCTGGCCGACAGCTTTTTTTGCCCGAGTTGCTCAAATACAGTCGAGAGCGCAGACCATGTGACCTTTCACTGCATACGTTTCAGTTAAGAACGAGCAATGCTGGCGAAGGCATTCGAACACACGCCATCCCACGCAAGATTTGTCCAGGATATGTGCTCGACCATCACTAAATGGAACGCCGCAAAAACGTTCGTGGCTACAGTCGTGACGAGGCTCAACCGCATTGACTGGGAAAGGAAAGCCCAGAAGCGACAGCAGCAGGTGCTACTGCAGCAACAACAGCGGCAGCAGCAGTAGAAGTAGAAAGATAGACTAAGTATTCAATACTATTAAGATACTAAATTAATTAGGTAGCAAGACCAGCTAGATTATTTCTTATGGAATGTACGTAATCCATCTAAGTCATAATTCGACAGTTCTTAGGAGAAAAGGAAGGAAAAAACAAACGAAACAACCTTATAAATATAAAGCTTATTCGTTGGTTACAAAGTTTTTGGTACCTTTGCTAGCAGGTGGACAGTGGAGATGAACTGTTTTAGGCAAACCGACGACAGATACAGACGCTTGAGCCAAACACTCACAACAGTACCGAACTGGAGACAAGACAATAGTTTGTCATTCCCCCCACAACCGCTCTCGAAGCCAGTAGGAGGAGTGAATACTATCGATGGCGTAAAATCTCCATACGCCCACAGGAACGGAATCTGGATGCAGGAACCTGTTGTGTCAGCAGACATAAACGCGGCTCCACCTTGAAGAAATGCTAGAAGAAGAAAAATTCAGGGTGGAAATCAGCCAAGGAGGAGGAATGTCATATAGTCATATTCAGGCGTCGGGAATATAACACTTATAGAAGGAAACATGAATAAAGAAATGTATCTGGATCTGCTAAAAGATAATTTAGTACAAAGTGCGGATAAAATGGGCATTGGGGATTCGTTTAGGTTCTACCAAGACAACGATCCCAAGCCTGCGTCTGGTATTGTAAAAACTTGGCTTATCTGAAACTGCCCACATGTAGTACAGACACCTGCACAGAGTCCAGACCTCAACGTTGTTGAGAATTTGTGGTCAGCGCTGGAAAATAAAATAAGATACCACAATATTTCTAATGCTTCTGATCGGACACGGGCACTACAGGAAGAATCGAATAAAATAAGTTCCGATTATAAAGGAAAACTTGTAGAATCTATGAATTCCCGATAAAAAGCTGTTCTGAATCAATAGGGATACCCCACTAAATATTAGCCGTAATCATGAAAACGAAATATTAATTTGTTTATGTTTTTTGAATACTTTTAATTTAGTGCATCATTTAAGCTGTGGCCTCAAAACTGTAACTGAATTATTTTAATTTGCCATATCTTTCGTATGGAGAAACATTTTCTGCTATTTTTTGTTATTAAATAAAACATGTAATTTAACAATAAAAATATATAATATTTTTTTCTGTAATGGAAATACCATAAAATATATTTGATAATTTAATATTTTTTTTGGCTGCATCAAATAAGCTGTGAGCCACTGCATATAAATAATCGTATTTGTGGTACTATATATCGCATTTATATCTATCTATTATATTTCAGATACCTATAACTCATTCTTCTTCTTACTCAGTTCAGTTATTAAGGGGACAGATACCTGTAAACGGCCATATTTTCCCTAATTTTCATTAAAATTATTTAAAAGTTAGAAGTCATCATATATTTTTCAAAATTGGCGTACAGTTTATTTATATATTAAAATAACATACATTTGTTTTTTTACTTTAATCATTTAAAATGGGGGATGTACACTCAATTCTTCGCAAGGTCGCAGCGGGGCTTCTCAATCGGCGGGCATTGTAGCATCGGCGTCAGTGACCTGAATACAAAAAAACCAAAAAATTTTTTTTCTTTATTAATGTTATAATTTCTATATGAATTAAACAAAAATGGAAAAAATTGCGGAATAAAATGCTTACAAAAATGAATTTTGGGTCGAATTTCCCTACTATTTTTGCTTCGTAAAAATTATTTTTTCAAAAAATTTGCGAAAAATTGTAAATTCACATAGAAAGTTATATCATAAAAAAGCGAGATCGATCAATAACTTTTCGATTATCGTGAGCGTCTATTCGAAAAATATAGTTTTGAGAAAAACGTGTCTAAAGTCGGCAACGTAACTATACTTAAGCGTAAATAAATAAATTGTTGCTTTCAACGAATCGATAACTTCCAAGCCTTCTCAAATACTTACATACCCTGCTAAAATAGCACATTTTTCCAAAAGCACTTTACGTCAATTTGAAAAATCTTTTACACTTATAAAAGCATCATCTATAAGTACATGACGATTTGTCTAGCTTTAATTCAATCCAATAAAAGTGAAATTTAAATCTCTTCCAAATCGCTTCTTACCTCCATTTATCATCCCTTATTTTTGGCACTTTTATTTGCAAACATTTTTTAGCTCACAAATTTAGTTTACCCTTTCAAGATAGGCGAAAACCGAAATAAACCAACCACAAATGCCTGCGAATAGGCCACAAGAATGACGCAAAGACGCTTAGGCACTCACAAGCACTCGCACATAAAGAAGGGGAAAAAATGTTGTTGTGTCTTCTCGTTGATTTGCATGCCGGCACGTTTCGCTTGCTAGCCAACTTCAAAGTCAAAGCCAAGTCCGTGAAGTCAATCGGATAAAATCCTTTGGAATACTTTGCGAAAGCTGATTTCAAATTAAAATTGATAAATCTGGCGAGAACGAGGCAGAAGGCAAACGAGAAAAGTGAAAGATAAGTCAGAAAATAGTTGTTGTTTATGCCGTGCATGGCAAAATCTGCGTGAATTCTAAAGCGTAGAAAGGTTGGAAGGGAAATTTGACGCGCTCTTTAGATAAAAGCAACAGCAGAATCTTACAATTCGTTGGGTTAATTTTACTTTATTGGATTAGTTAATGTTGACTAGGACCACAATACGTTTAGGTCAGTCAGCGTGGTTGAGAAAATTTACTAAATGTTAGTTTGGGGAAAAAGAAATCAATTATTTTTGCGTAACATTTTTTTCATGGTTGATCTATAGCTCCTGGGCAATGCTACGGCTTCTGCTTTTCTATTTCTATTTTCTTTAATATCAAAAATTCCTGAAAGGAATCGGCGGAATCGGCGAAACTGCACGCAACTAGCTGCGGTAAATATATCATAGAACAAAACCATTTCAATTTTAAGTACAGTATTTTGCACTGATTTTTCCCTGCTTCACTGTAGAGATGATAGATTGCAAGGCTTGGTCCTTACGAAGCAAAATTATGAGAGCAAGTTCGGCTGCTACATCAAAGGCCATTCGGCAGCTCGCTCACTTCAAATCTATTCTTGCGCTCTTTGAATCAGCCACTTTTCAGACGGTATCTTTGTATCGCCAACACAATCTCAGTTTTGACCTAAACAACAGACATAGGCAAATTCCCTGTGACGTAAGAAAATCAAAATCACTGACTCGTTCAAAATCGCAGAGAGCCGGTTAACGGTCTGATGTTGGCCCCACCCTCTCTCCGCCGAGGATTCTCTGCAAGGGTGATAGATTTACAAGGTTTGTCTTTAACTATGGTGAAA
>JAYXIM010008859.1:0-16102 GCA_037575425.1 Anastrepha fraterculus | reverse complement strand
GTCAACTGGTGGTTGCAGTTAAGCAGGCAATGTCAGACCTCTGTAAGAATTTCAGCTTTAAACAAGTAATTCCAAAAAACATCTGTAGGTTCGGCGTTTAAGTTGAGCTTAGAGTTTAGTGTATTAGTAGACGTATGGTAGAATTTTTTGATAAATATTTTTGTAGTACAGTGTACTTTCTCTTGACAGGCACCTCTATTAAGCGGACAACTCCCATAAGCGGACATATCAGAAATTCTTAAGAATTTTTAATTTTTTTCTCTTGAGCGGACAACCCTCTCATAACACGTTAGGCCTCCCATAACATATTACGCTTTTCTCATAAGTTGACACCTCCCATAACACGACAAATTTTGCAGTCCCTGATGTGAGGGTATATGTACTGTCCCATTTAATCCGCTATATACTTCAATTAGGTACATTTTTGCCCTTTCCTCCAAAAGAGTTAAAAAATACCCGTCTACTGAGGAGTTAGAGGCTTTACATGCTTCTTGTTGGTTTTTTCTTAGAACTGCTGAACACATCATCATCATCAACATCAAGTAGCGATTGAAGCTCAGGGTTAACTTCGTCCATAATCCTCTTCCAATCAGCGCGGCTTATAGCAATAGACTTTCAGCTCCTAATTCGTTCTTCAGGCCGGCTATGATTTAGTCAAGTCAGACTTGAATGTGCTCGGGTTGTTAGAGGATTTTTTGAAGGCGGTTGTTCTCCATGCACACAGTGTGTCCTAACCACCAAATCCTTTGGGATTTAATGTGTTTAACGACATCTTCGACCTGACATAAGTTAAGCAACTCATCGTTGTAGCGTATTCGGTACGTTCCATGATTGCAGCGGAGCACTCTTAAAATTCTTTCGTCTCTGCTTGTCATTGTCTCGCAGCCTTACGACAGCACCGGCAGCATTATTGACTGGTAAAGGCTGAGTTTACATTCATATATCTAAAATGTGATCATCAAAAAATGTGCAAACTTTGACCACCCTAAAGTAAAATTAGGACTTAAACTTTTAAACCGCCGATAAACGTATGGATTTGTTTGTCCTCTCTACCAGAACCTGTTGTCCGTGATTTGCTACGCCGATGTACCATAAGATTATGAAAAAAGTTAAAACAAAGCTCATCTCAAGCTAGGGCAGGCAGGCAGGTTACCTGCTGATGTCTGCTTGACAACATCTCCACAGCGAGGTTACTATGCTTCCAGTTAAGAAGCGTAGTAAGATGATCAGCGAGCAATTTCTGCTGAATTACTATCACAGAAACAAACCCTGCAGGCAGTTTCTGAAGGCTGAGCCACCTCAGAGGCTTGTTAGAAGGCATATCTTTAACTGCGATGAGAAGATCTAGTACCAAACACATTTACCGGACTAGAAAGTATGGTATATAAACAGGCATTACCCTTCCGTTGGACATCTTTTTTGAAACCATCCGTTGGGCACCCCGGCCTGGTCTTTTTTCGTCCTATTCGAAGATCTGTTTTAACAAGTTATATCCATAAACCGATAGAAAATTAAATTTTAGGAAACTACCTGGAAGCTCAAGCACTTAGCTACAATAGACATACATATATGTTAAACTCACGTCCAAAGTCGATAAAGTCTGGGCAAACCTGGGTACCCAACAGATGGCCAGAGTTCAACCACCACCCATCGCAGACGAAGAGCTTCAGCTGTATCGGAAAATCTGGGACATCAACATATGTATGGTATGTACCGCACTACACTAACTACCTATTTACATGCTCCCTTAAACCCACTCCCCCCTCTTTCTTTGGACCCAACCTGCTGAAACAGCACGTCTCCTGAAATGAGATATACGAAACCCGACCTCTGACTACATCGTACCGGCAGTCCTTTATGAAATAGCACAACAACATTAACAAAAGCAACATCTCAAGCTAAGGCACGCGCTCCTAATACGAGTGCTTACGAAATCTCAATAAATTGGGTAAGAACGGAATAACTAATGTAAGTCGCAGTCGACATCGACGATTAGATAAAAGAAAACTATTGAAATTCAAATGTTTATCATCGCTTGTCATTCAACGAATCGAAGGACATGTGTTAGCACTAAATGACTTGCAAATCACAATGACTTGTACTCACAAAAAAACAAAGGAGGAGCACAAAGAAAGGAAAAAAGCGAATGACAATTTAAGTGAAATTTCTTCTGTTATAAATCATTTTTATTGCTTTACATATACGACTGTTTCAATTTTTCCGATTTTTTCAATTTCCTATTTGTATTCCTGTTTTTCATTTTAGGAAGAGTCTTATTGTCAGTTGTTAAATGGCCGCAGCAAGGAAAGAGAAACATTTTCGAGCATCGGTAAGAAGGTCAGCAGTGTCGTTTGTGAGGTTTACGTTCGTTAAATGGATTCAATTCGAGACAAAATTGGCAATTTCGATTTCATTTGGCAGCAGGTCAGACGGAATCGTATTTCCGGTATTGCTGCTGACATCCGGCATGGACAGAGGTGTGACGAGTATGAGGACGTGGGCGGGTGTGACTTGACGCCAGGACGCCACTTGTCACTAAGTGACACAAGCCAATGGCAACGAAAGTGTGGACTATACAATTCCTGCTTGAAATTGTAGTGAGTCATATGAGAAAAATGTTAGGAAAAAAAAGTGGAAATATGTCACAAGGACACAAGTCGCGACAGCTTTGTGAATGAATGTAGTGTATTAGTGTTTGGAATGTAATATTATATGTATGTGTGTGTAAGAATGTTTAAATATTTGTTCTAAAACATAAATGGCACAGTATTGTGAGTTCTCTTTTTTTACTGGAAACTTTGATTTCCTACCGCGGGCAATCCTACCTAAATATTGAAGCACAATAAAGGGTTGATAACAAATAGCGGTTGGGTATTTGTGGGCGGCCGCCGTAGCCGAATGGATTGGTGCGGGACTACTAGTGGGAGTCCGGAGTACGTAGGTTTGAATCTCGAGGAAATATTAAAATGAAGAAAAAGTTTTTCTAACAGCGGGCGCACCTCCGAGTGTCGAACAGCATCAAGAAGCACACCTCAAATAGAAGCAGGAGCTTGGCCGAGGACAATGCAGCTAAAGAGAAGATGCTGAGATGATTCCCCTTCATCCTCCATAAAGCTGACGCAAAGTGGCTGAGCATACATACCTCGCTGATAATGTCCTGTGAGGGCATCCACAAAATTCAAGGGCTGAGATTTTGTCAACCTCAGAAGATCGTTCGAAACACTCCGATCCACACGTGATCAGAAATATTTTGCGACCTTACAAGTTTGCGCATTTGCCCAGCGTTCGCGGAGTTGACACGAAGCCCACATTTCCAGGAGCAGACCACTGGGGGTCAAGGGGATGCCACTCTTTCGCTCTCGCGGGGATACTACCTTACAGGTTCCTTGTCTGGCCAGTTCACACCCCTCGCTGCTTCCCGCATTGTCACTGTGACCAGGTACCCAGATGATCCTTATATAAAAGAATTTGGATGCGATCGTAAGTTTCATTTCCTGACCAATTTCGAGTGCATCGTCGTCGAGCTCAGAGCTTGAATTGCTGTTTAGCTATCGGAGCAAGTATTTACTATCATCCTTCGCGCAAGAGCAAGCTAAAGAGCAAAACGAGAAGTTGCGGGCCTTGAAGTTTGCCAATTCAAGAAGAAGAATTAAACCAAAATTGATGTATGACTAAAATATTTTCTTCAATGAATTTGCCTAGCCTATAGAGGTCATGCGTGATCCACAGTCATGCACGCATATGTAACTTAGAAACCCACCAAATAGCATCACGAGAATGGCACTGGATTGAAACCCGCTAGGGAGCAGAGATCGCGGTCGGCCAAAGAATACTTGGAGAAGGTCGGTGCCGCGCGAGTTAGCAGATACCGACATCACATGGGACGGCGCAAAAACAACAGCTCAGAACCGTCGGAAGAGTCTTGTCGAGGTCTAATGCCTCCGACCGGAGTGAATAAGGAAAAAAATTGACTCACACATTGAATTCACACTCATAATGGAAAATAATTTAGAGTTTCTCAGTGCATGAAATAAAAAGTACTCTGTACATCAAAATTAAATATTGGCAGAGAATGACTTACATACGAGTACACATTGCATACATTACATCGGGTGTTTTTTAAAGAGCTTGAGAGCTTAAAATGATAATACAAAACGGAAGTATTATTGGAACGATTTTTTTTCTAATCAAAGAAATATTAAAATTTCATGTCATTTATTTTTTGGTTATGATACCCTGAACATGTCCGCCGCGGTTACTAGTTTATATGGTTCATTGGATCAGTTAAATTTTTGACTAATTTTTCCAATAAATCTGGTCATATGACGTCAATGGTGGCTTGAATATTGCAATAAATCCATTGTTAAGCGCGCTGTATGGCAAGTTGCGCCCCCTTTTTCTAGCCAAATGTTGTCGATGTTCAGCTGACAGAGTCAGCATGGCTCCTCATTTCGTAATAAATAAGGACCGATGATAAACCACGGGCTTAACCAAAACTGCCCCTGCGAGCGGACTGTCCTAGTAGCGCTACACCTGAAGAAGGCTGACTGTGAAGCTACTTCCCCGCTGCGAGATGACATTTTACAGTCAACCCTCTTACGCGGGGTAGTGCCCCTTCACCCTTACTTTTCAATGACATCGATGGCTTGTGTTTCAAAGTGAACGATTATCTCGCCAGCCGTTCTCGCTTTTTCGGTGCCAGGAATCTCCAACTTTCCCCTCCTTCATCCACGGCGACCTTCCTTACCAGCCTGTCGAAACAGCACGTTTTCTGGTCCTACCGTTAGATTAGTTAGACGAAGACGACCTGTGAATACACCGCACTGGCTTACTAAGCTGCTACAAAAACAACAACATCATGCCGCCAGCGTTCTATGAACTGCGCGAACAGATTTTGTTTTGTTTTCTACGTAAATTTCTACAGTTTGGAAGCGTTGCTCTGGCTTTAAACGACTCACGACAACTTGACAAACTTTAAGGGCACCCGGTGGTCGAGAAATTTCAAAAAAATCGATTTTTTGTTTTTTCGATAATCCAAAAGTATAGTATCTTAAGAATATACTGTGAAATTTTCTTGCGGAAATTCCCAATATTATAGCTTCTACAGTCCATTAAGTAAGTAGAGAGCGGTCCGCGCTCCTGTACCTCAAACATTAAACTCATTTATCTCGTAACGACTTTTTTCGGCCTGGTGATGTCAAAAAAAAAAAAACACTATTCAACCAAATCGTTATTCACAACATCAATGGCTATCACCCGTATTAGAATCATATTTTTATTTCAATTACTTCAAAAAACTTAAAAAACTGAAAAACACACGATTTTTAGAGCGTCAAATGACAGGGCATAGCTACAGTGGTACTGATTAATAATTCGTTTGGTTTTTGTGTTTCGCATTAATAGACGAGCCAAAATGGACAACACCGCTCAAGTCCAATTTTTCGGGAGGGTCAACTTCAGCGTAATTTTTTTAAAATACTAAAAATTTTTTTTAATTTTTGTATGTAAAAGAAGTTAAATAAAAGGCCTTACAAATTTAAAAATCGTTTTTCATATTTTTATTGAAAAAAAAAATCCTGAAAATATTCTAAATTTTCGAGCTCTACACCACTGGGACCCCTTAATGAGCAGAAATATCAACAGAGTTTGCCATTCTCGGCTTTCAAATTATAGTTATCGAAAAAGACAGTTCTCATGCAGCTAAAAACACACCCGATACGCTCCGAGTTTTATTCTGTATTCATATGCCTGGCAAGGAGTTTCACGCGCTCGAGTTGTTCAAACGACAAGTCGAGTGCTGGAGAATAAACGCTTTGGAAAATTTCTTACACAACTTAAGCAAATATTTTGCCTCGAAACCAATGAAATTTCACACGTATGTACACACACACATACATACATACGTGCAACAAATCCTCAAACCCTGCTGCCAATGATTCGCAAAATTTCTCAAGCATTTTTCTTTCACCAATCCACAACTAAGCCCACACACGCACACACACATGTTTTTACACTTTGTTGTTATTGCTATTCTGGTTGCCGCTGTTTCGTTTAGAAACATTCGTATGCAGCAAATGTGGTACAACAACAATAAGGAGAGTCATTCAAATAAATGAAATAAAGCAAACGGAAGAAATAGCCGAAAAGCGCAAAGGCGATGGACGCGGCAAGATATGGAACAAGCTGTGAAATATTGCAGAGTTCAAGGCGCATAAGCTACCTTAAGCGTTATAAGCACACACACACACTTGTGTAGGTATAAGCATGTACATATACACATATATGTGTGTGTATACATATACAAGCGACTATGTGCATTATCCACAAACACAAGGGCACACACAACCTATACCTATACCTGGCGTAGTTTGCCGCTGGCACTTGGCTGCCGCCACAGCTCCTGCGGTCACACAAACAGCCAACAAATTGCACACAAATGCAGTTTGCATTCCGGAGAGTTACACATTTTGTACACGACTCAACTGCTTTTGGAAAAGTGGTAAAAAATATTTTTACAATAACTTTTGCATGGCTGTGTGTTTAGTTGTCTGTGTGTGCATGTGTGTGTTTGTTTTTGTGTATATATTTTCAATGTGGCATAGAAAGGCAAACGCTTGCTGACATAGTGGAATGCTACGAATTCCTTTAACGAAATTTCGTTGTAACTTTAGCTGCTTTGCGCACAAATACATATGAGCTTGTCCAGATATGCTTTTAGGCATGTATGTCCGTGTATGTGTGTGTGTGTGAATAAATATCTAGAAGCAATTCGAACAATGTATTTGCGGTCGAAGTAGTTTCGTGAAATGCAACACACAAATATTTATGTACGCATTCCACAAAATATTACATTTGCTATTTGCGTTTGCTCAAAGAGTCCTCGGCTTGCGCAAAACACATGAACCCACTAAAGCCTTCCTTCCACTCCTCCTTAAGGTTAAGAAATTGCGAAAGATTACTGAATCCTCATATTGGGTGCAAAATAAGTTCCTCTCCATTTACATGCACCATCAGTCATCAATTTTTCCTGGGCAACGGCAAATCAATGGATTCTGGTAAGTTAAATCGAAAGCGCCAATAAGAGGTTGCCCTGTGTTCCTGCTTTGACGTTGAGAGGAACTTTGATAATATTGGGTTGAGGAACAAGTTCATAGCGTTTTTATATTTTCTTTTATTTTACACCGATTTGTGTGGTGCTAAGCAAAGGGTAAGAATTCATTCGACAGAACTCTTTCTGATCTACATATAAAACTACATCACAAAGGATGAATCTTTCTTCGTCCAAGTGTGCCCATTCCCTGTGCAACCATATCAACCTAACCTAACATATAAAACTATGTTAATTGCATTTTTGAGTTATTTAATTGTTTATTAGTTTTGAAGCTTAGAAATGGAATACCCAGAAGGCAAAGATTTTGACACCTGCTCTTCTTCGCTTTTCATCGAGGTCAAAACGCTGCCGAAGCAGCCCGGGACATTTGCGACGTGCATGGAGATGGGGGCATAGGCGCGTCTACAGCACGAAAATGGTTTGCAAAGTTCGAAAATGGCGACTTTGACGTCGATGACTCGTCCCACAGCGGAAGGCCTTCTGAATTCGATGAATAACGTCTCAAATCATTTTCGAAGGAGAATAATCGCCTAAACAATCGTGAATTGGCGGAAAATATGAACTGCGATCATTAAACGATTCTCTGTCACCTCTATTCAATGGGACTTACCGAAAAATTGGGAGTCTGTGTGCCTCACGAGCTGAACGAAAGAAAGCAAAGAAAATCGCCTTCAAATTGCTCCTCAGCATCTCGCTCGCCATCAAGCAACACGCGGACATAAACAGCGATTTTGATACCGAATCGTCACGAGAGATTAGAAATGGTACTTATACATCAATATGAAGCAAAGAAAGTAGTGGGTGGCTCCAGGAGTTACGCCAAAGCCGAGAGTCAAGCCGGATCCTCATTCAAAGAAGATCATGATATGTGTTTAGGGGACTGGGAGGGCCATGGTGCACTGGAAAATGCTCGAAAAGAATGTCACGGTTAACAAGGAGCTCCACATTGCACAGCTACACCGCGTAAATGAGGCTATTCGACTGAAAATACCTGATCGACGTGGTCAAATCGTACTCTTTCACGACAACGCCAGGCCCAAGGATGTGGTAATCCAAGCAGCTTACGGAGAAAACGAAAATACGTATTTTTCTAATATCAGTATTCTAATATCAAACCGGTCTTATTGTTAGTGGAGATTGTGTTTAACCTGCAAACGTTTGTAAATCGATGCCTCCGCTCAATAATACGAGCTTCATGGCCAGAAAATTGGATAGCGAACGCTGCACAGAAGGTGCAATCAAATTACAATCGACGTCGAAATCCGTAAGAGAAAGTGGGCATGGATTGGACACATTCGGAGAAAACCAGCCCATGAAATACCAACGATGGCTTTAGTATGGAATTCACTAGGGTATAGACGCAGGGGAAGACCAAGAGGATCCTGACGACGCTGCCTGCATGACGAAATAACTCGCAGCGATCTTATCTGGACTCAATTGAGGCAAAATGCAAGCGATAGAAATATGGGGAAATCATTAAGTTTGCCACATAATCGGCGCTAAAGCAAATAATAATAATAATTATTATACAGGCAACGCCGAATATGTTTTCTTATTAAATTTATAGTATTTGATTGACACACTGGGCTCTTTCTTCGTATTACACATTAGAGCACTCTTGTGCTTTACCAATCCATTGCCAACTGACTTAATACTATACTCATTATGCACCCTAGGACTTCGTTACTGGGCAACGCTTCTCTGAGTACAGGGCTGGTGGCAGAAGTAGGAACTAAAAGCGAAATTAAAAAATAATTATTAATGAAAAACCTTTAGTTCATTTTTTTTTTAATTTTTTATTTTTTTATGTGGACCTGTCCTCCGTACTCCGAGCCACTCACTGCAGAAGTGATGTTAGTATTCCATTAACCTCGGGAACGATAATTTCTTTTAGTGCAGGGTTTGTTTAGACTTACTTTTGATGGGGGTACCAGAAAAAAGTCCATAGGGTCAAGATCGGGCTACCGAAACGGGTAATAAGTTTTTTAGCGAGTAAATCACGCAGTATCGCCTTGCTGAAACCCTGAACGTGCACTGAAGGATATTCTCTCATTTTTGGCAGAAGATAATCGTTCATCATGTGATAATAAGAGAAGCCGTCCACAGAACTTGCTTGCACTCGCCGAGTGTAAAAAAAAATCCAATTCCTATTCCACGGACTGATGCAGATTGCGGTGCAAACTTATAGCGACGAGTTCATTTGTTGTGGTCCTTTATATAATACTTAACAGATAAGCTTCCGATCACCATATTCGGGTACAACCTACACTATGTTGAACCGTGACAGTCATAAATAGTTATAAGAAAACTAGAAAATAACTTATAAAAGTGTTAAAACCAAAAAGGCGCCAGGTTACGATTTAATAATTAATAAGGTTTTAAAATAACTGCCCATATGTGGATACAAATTCCTCACTATTATATTTAACGCGATGATCAGACTAGAGTATTTCCCAACTCAGTGGAAAGTTGCTGAAATCATCCTTATAGTTACAAAAGCCAGGGAAGACCCCGAGCGCGGTCTCCAATTACAGACCAACAAGTCTATTGCCTGTTGCCTCTAAACTCTTCGAAAAGCTGATTTTAAAAAGGATAAATCCAATAATTGCGCAAAGGAATCTCATTCCAGCCCACCAATTTGGTTTTCGTAAGTATCACTCCACCATAGAGCAAGTTAATTGTGTGTATGATTTCGCTAGACAAGCACTTGAGAGGAGGCCATACTGTACAGCGGCATTTTTAGATATAACGCAAGCCTTCGATAAATTCTGGCATGAAGGCCTACTATACAAGTTTAAGCAGGGTTTACCGCACAATGTTATATGCTCATAAAATCATACTTGCAAAATAGACATTTTCTTGTTAAAGTAAACACCGAAACCACTAACCTTCACGTAATTAGAGCAGGTGTATCACAAGGAAGTGTTCTAGGCCCCGTCTTGTACACTTTGTTCACGGTAGACCTGCCACTATCACAGAACACATATACAGCCACGTATGCAGATGATACCGTCGTCATGGCGAGGAGTACTCTTCCCTCAATTGCTTCTGATTACCTACAAGAAAACCTTAACAGTGTTGGCGACTGGATGAAAAAATGGCGCATAAAAGCTAACGAAAGTAAATCGATAACATTCACACTTCGAAATGGCGCATGTACTGCGTTCCAATACCTCAAACAGATAATGCCATATATTTAGGTATTCTATTAGACCGGTGTCTTACTTGGCGATCACATACATATGTTTTTAAAGCGAAAGGAACTTGGACTGAAATTGCGATCACTGCACTGGTTAATCGGCTACAATTCAGCACTTACACTAGACAATAAGATGCTTATCTACAAATCTATTCTGGAACCGATATGGACGTAGGGAGTTGAATTATGGGGCTCAGCTGTAAAATCAAATCTAGAAATTATGCAAAGATTTCAGTCAAAGGTGCTCCGCATGTGTGCCAATGCGCCATGGTTTGTACGAAACGAGATATTGCACCGTGACCTAAAAGTTACGACAGTTTTCGAAGAAATAAACAACCTCAGCCAGAGATATATACAACAACCGACTTGTCACTCATCCGAATAACGGAGCAAATAACCTTTCCAAGATAAGCTACTCTTCAAGATTAAAAAAATGTCAGCCTAACGATTTAATGCAAAGATTTAAAACGTAATATACGTAAATGCAAAAGTTATAAAATTGTAGAATATATATGTTATATGATGTGTATTATAAAGTAACGAATTCCACTGGGAGTAAGTACTTATTGGGAGAAAATAGTACTTATTGTTATTGTTATGATAGATTGTATGAAATAAATGGAAAATTGGCCCACCCATCGTAGGGTGTTTGGCCGAGCTGCTCCTCCTATTTGTTGTATGGGTCTTGATGTTTTTCCAAATGAAACTGTAGCCCTGTATCCTGAATTCTAAATATTTTCTGGAATAATTCTTTAAACTTACCATAAAAAGTAATGGTTTCACATAAATGACATTGGTTGGGGTTACACCTGAAAGTATACAATGAGGAAAATACTTAGTTGCTGTAGTACAGTGCAATATATTTACTATATATCTTATTGAACTCTATTTAAATATATTTACATTTTCTGTATATAACAAAAAAAAAAAAATTGTTGGAGACTGGGTGACTCGTGCAAGTAAATTTTATCGACGGCTTTTAAAATTCCTGTAATGTTGGCAAAGGCTCTTAAGGAAATGTGGAAAAATTGTGTTCACTCGATGCCGAAAAATGTGTATGCACACATCTACATAAATATACTCTTCCTACAGTATCACAACAACAACATATTGCTGGCACTTCAGGACATACATTTTTCGTGAAATAAAAACCATAAATTTTGAATGTCATTTCATCAATAACTCGACAATACTTCAGCACACGCACTCGTACACTCACACGCCTGCACTTCCATGTTGCGCTGCAATGAGGCAATCACTGCAATAAGTCTGCCAACAAAGAAAAATAACAACTGGCAGAAAGTGTGTTAAGCAGAAACATGAAAAAACACTTTCAATTCCGCTTTTTTCTTTTCATCTCCAAAAATACTTGCACTACTAAAACAACTGGAATTAAATTCATTGCCATTTGCCATTAATGGGAATTCAATAACAGCAGCAGTGGCAGTGGGGCAAAAATTGGTGGAAACTCAACATTGGCAGCCATCGACGTTTGCTACAATTGTTGCATACAACAACAAGAAGTGTAAAGAGAAAATCACAAAAAAACAAAAACAGAAAAACAAAGTAAAAATATGCGAGTACTCCACCTGAAACATGGAATTATTAAGTGCTGTTCGGAATTTCAAGCGCGACCACGAGTGCAGTGCACCCATTTCAATTGAACTTTAAATTCGATAGCATTGAGGTGTGCAGCGTGGCGCGCAGAGCGCAGAGCGGCGAGGTCTGGCAGAAGGATGTGGGAATTTATGATGCTGAATATAATGAATTTTCAACGCTTGCAATGCGTGCACGTACACGTACACGTACACCAAGCCGTAAAAGTGGGCACAACAAACGTTAGCGTAGCTGCAGCAAGGCAAAGCATAAGAGAGAAAAGTGGAGAGGGAAGTGTGGCATAAATTTATAAATTGTTTGCAAGCAGAGTACCTGCGAATACGTAGTTTTTATTACACCGACTTAGAGGCAAGATTGCGTTGGATCAAGAGCAAAAGCGTTCAGTTATGTTTGAAGCTCACTGAGCAGAATTCTGCAACGTAGAGAAGTAGGCACTTGCATTGCAGTCTACACACAAACGAAGAGGCGCTGTTGAGCGGGCAAATGTTTTGAAGAAGAAGTGTGCAGGTAAAATTCATTTTGAATTGTAACCAAAATGGAAAGTGGATTGTAAAAATAGTCTTGAGTAATTTCTGCACCACAGGGCAATATACGTTTAGAGAGCCATTTAGCGGTACACCATTTAGCGGAAAAACAAACCTAGACGCTTTGAATACAAACTAGTGCTTATTACGACAAAAAAAATTATGAACAGGGTGTCCAAAGTTTCTTCCTAACCGCTCCTGGGACACTACTTTCCAGTTTTCTTGCAACTATTTATGACTGCCAGATCTCAAAATAGCCTAGGACGTCACAGTTGCACCCGCTTATTGTGATCAGAAGCTCATCTGTTTTTCGCAACAAAAGAGAGATACGACACCACCTTGCTGCATTATTTTATGGCTATAATACAGAGTGTCTGGTGGGAGAATTACAAGGCGAAGTCCAAAATAAACAAGACTGAGCTAAAATACCAACGACAGGTTCTTTGGTCTGATAACTTCGGGTTTATTTATTCAAAATTGTCCCCTTCGGCCTCGATACATTGTTTTGCACGATCTAAACGCTTTTCGAAAGAGTGTTTCAGGTCATTGATCGGAATGTATTCAGGATGCCTTTTGGATGGACTCTACGGACGCAAAACGCTTTCCTTTCATGACCAAATTCAATTTTCCGAATAGGTATAAGTCACAGAGAGCCATAGCAGACGAATACGGTGAGTGATTGTCAAAAAATCAGTCAATCAGTGGATCGATGAGATGGTGCATTATCATGCAATAAGCGCCAGCTTCCTCTTCCACGGTATTCAGGGCGAATTCCACGAATGCGATGCAACAAACGCTTCAAAGCGCCAAGATAGAAAATTGCATTGACGGTTTGGCCCATGGCATTTACTCCTTGTGGACAATTCCTTTGAATCGTAAAAACAAATGAGCATCGACTTGATTTTTGACTTCTTCAAACGCGATCTTTTGGGTGGTGGCTCGTCTGGGGCCTTCGTCTGGGCACTTTGGCGCTTAGTTTTAGGTTCATGGTGGAAACACCACGTTTCATCATCAGTAACAATGTTGTAAGTGAAGTTCTCGTCTTTTCTCGCCTCTTTAATGGGGGTTTTCGAATGTTGAATTCTGAGCAATTTTTGGTCCTCAGTTAACTTGTGCGGACGGAAACGTGCACAGACCTTTCCCAAGCGCAAATAATCAGATAAAATTCGATAAATCGATGTTTTGGAGATATTCAACTCCGATTCCATGAACTTGAACGATGATTTCGGTTCAGTTTTGATAAACTTACGAACAATTTCGATGGAGTTTTCGGTAATTACTGATTTTGGGTGGTCCATATATAATATTTACTGTTATTTACATATATCCTCACAACCATTTCTGAAACGTGTAAACGACTCATGAACGCAATATCTTCGTTTCCACTGAACCGAATGTCACCAAGCTTTCACTGGAAGTCAGCTAGGGATGTAACTTCCAATGGCACTAACTCATTAAAAAGATGGCGCCATCAAAAACATTTTCATGACGCCTTACCGCTCTTGAGCATATAAGCTGGGAGGGGACTGTGCTTGCTTCGTTTTTCGCGCGGGTTATTTAGTCACAATGTCGCAGTGGACGGGTGAACAATGTGCGTTCGCAATCGAAGCGTATTTCAAGGCCGACGATTCATGTGCAACTACTCGTCGTAGATTTTTTTCACGGTACAATTTTCGAAGTATGCGTGATGCCCCAAGCAAAGTTTTCAATCGTTCATGGGCGTGAAGTTACGGGCAACACGTTCGGTGGCAAATAGCTGGCGGCCGGTGCCCAGACGGGCATCGAGAACGAATGAAATTGAATATTGAATTCGCCGCTATAAGTTTGCACGATACTCCGCATCAGTCCATGTGCAAGATATCGGCTGCGATGGGACTTCCAAAAGCATTCCAAAATTGTGCATGAAATGTTGAGGAAGGATCTACGACTTTACCACATCAAAATTGAAATCGTGCGAGCGCTTAAATTTAACCTTTACAATTTGCGTAAAGCTTTCTGCGGGACTATGTTGAAGCGATTTCGTATGGTAAACACTAGCTATTGGAGTGATGAAGCCCAATATCATTTAAATGGAAGTGGAAATAAACCACCGTTGCCGAATGGGTTGGTACGTGACTACCACCAGGGAGTGCTTGAATCTGAAATGATAGTTTGTACTACTACTATCAAAACATTAACTGTCACTTCGCAGTCCCAAAGTGATGGTTTGGTGAGCATTGTCAAGCTTATTTTTTTGAAAGTCTTCTCGTGCAAACAATTTCTGTGGATAATGTCTCTTATTGGCTCATGTTGAACGATTATTTTCTCCCAAAAATGAGAGAACATCCTTCCTTCACTGCACACTAATGGTTACAGCAAGTTGTCGCCACGCCGCACACTGGGGATTTTTGTACAGAGATGCGGAAAAAAGTATACATCCCAAAAAATATTTACATTTTTACTACTTGTATATATTTGTGTATGAAAAGAACATGTCTAAAAACTATTTTTTAAAAAAGTAAAAAAAAAATTTTTTTTTGAAAGAGACACTATTAAGGAACACGTTGATACTAGTTTCTGACCGTAGGTAAATGTAGCTCAACTTGCAGATCCAAGAATATGAAGGAATATGATTTTTTTTTTTTTCGTAAAATTAATTATAAATAGATAATCAAATGCTTCACAGCCTTTGTTCTTTCGGCTAAAATATATAAAAATATCGTACCCTAAATGAAAAATAAAAAATTGGAAGTCGGCTCAAGCAAAAGGAAAAAAACCACCTTGGGCTTTGAAGTTTTTCCTTAGTCAGTTCAATACTATACAAAAATTATACTTTTGACATATCTATAAAAAAAAACTGTAAGTCGGAGTTTAGTAATTCTTTTTGATTTTATTGTTGGTTCTATTCTGGAATTTAGAAATACCATTAAACATTGCGTAGGTGGTATGTTGCAAATTTGACTTTTTTCCGCAAAATCCCCAGTGTGCGTCGTCTACTGCATCGTATGGTGTGACTACTAAAACGATCCCTCCTCTCCTTCTGGGGTGACACCCTTCCCGGAACTGCTTTCTATATTACTTCGGGAGGGCTCAGAAAAACGGCATGCATAAAGGACAAATTCTATTCACCTACGTCTGGGTCCACCATATTTGTAGCCAGCTTTCATGCTATAGGCTCGTCTTCTTGTGTCTCTAGCTGTGTGACTTCGTTTTGTTGCACTGCGACTAGGCTAATCTTTTTTTCCGTAGTACGTTCTCGATGTATTTCTTTACCGCGTTCCAGCTGTTCTCGCGTTCGAGCATTTTACTGATTATGTTGCTCGGTGCAATGTCGCCAATCTGTCGCATTTCATTTCGGGAGCCATCTGTTACAACTAAAAAACTTGTGCTCAGCGTTATCTCTCAGCGCTTCGCAGTATATGCACTTGGAATCGGTTACCTTGCCCATACCGTATAGGTATCTCCAGAAGTTTCCGTGAACTGAGTTAAGAAGTAGTTCACTTCCCCGAAGTTTCTTTGAACCCATTTGTCGTTTGATAAAATAAGTTTCGCCGTCCATCTGCCACTCGGTTCAGTGTCCCATTGGCGCTGGATTGATTGCGTTGTTCTTGATGGAATAAATCTAATTTTGAACAGAAAACAAAACGTGTTAAGGCCGGGACTTTTCAGCCC
>JAYXIM010008856.1:0-16147 GCA_037575425.1 Anastrepha fraterculus | reverse complement strand
TCTGATAATTCTCCAATTGATAATAATCAATGATCGATCACCTCCAACCCATGAATGAGCACTTTATGAACTGATGCAGGTAAATTATACCATGAATATTTACTAACTAGAATTTTAGCAGTGTCTAGTGCGTATATTTTGAATTTATTCGAATTAATTTTAAAACCAGATGAAAGGCATTGTGCTGTATTTCCAACATTAGAGGTGCCACTTCCTCCACTTCGCGGTTTGTCAACTATCAAGCCTAATTGTTCTCTAAACTCCCTCTGAACAAATTCCTTTCTCTTAGCTAAAAGTGCTTTTTCCTCAGATGAACGTGCTTGCCACCTTTTAAATTCGATTCTATAAGAAACATGAATAAAGTACTCAAAAAAACTAGAGCTTTAGTTTCTTAAGCAAATTTAAAATGTACAGGCCGACAAAACCTTGTGGAGGATGGGCGAGGATTTTTTCAAACTATCTTATCTGGGTCAGCTGTCCAGTGCTGCCATCGAAACCCCATTTACCTACTAATTCATACTCAGTGCAACTTGATCCAGATATATTCACCAATACTGGTTTTTGAGATTCGAGAATTCGAGAACAAGTGTCGTCCAACAAACATTGTAAATTAATTTCGGCAGATGATTCTGTAACGTCAATTCCTGTTGGGTAACACCGTTTTTTTGCGTCAAGAACTTTTTTATAAGATGGTAAAGCGTTAGGCAATTTTGAAGGAATAAAGGAATAAAGTCTCTTAATAACAAATACTGATGTTTGGTGAGTTTTGCCTCATTAAATAGAGACAAAACTTCGTCCGTATTGAATTCTAAAGAATTTGAATTTGATTGCTTTGAATTACTTAGTATTGCATGTATAGCGGAACTATCAACATTAGCTAGATCGGATAACCTGCGACGCTTTGTCCTCTTGCTGCAATCCTCAAAATCTTTTCTGTGTCTCTGCCTGTGTTCGCTCGGAGAAGGATTCGTAGAGTTTGTCAACTCGCCCGACTCCCGCTTTTCCAACACACATAATTCGGTTTCAGTTAACCAATTACTGTACTTGGCAATTAGCCTTGTTTTTGATCTTTGCACTTTTTTCCAGTATCGAGAAATCCGTGAACAGGTCCAAGAAACACGATTTTCAACGTTTTCTAAGGTTAAATTCTCAGAGTTTCTTAAAGCTTGAATTACGTTATTCAGTACGTGGCGACATCTATCAACATCATTTTTAATGCTATTGTAACATAACCACGTGCCCAGAATATGCTTGCGCGTAAATGAACACTTCAAATTTACACCTAAAACAAAAAAAATCTTTAGTAGCAATCTTGGTAGAATCACATTTTTCAAAATCCTACACATAGGTACAGATTAGACCCTATATCAAGCGCAATCGCAGGTCAACGCAGCAGGAAATTATTTTTCCTTAAAGAGGACATACGTAAGAATATTTTAATGTATGTTTCATTTGTGCAGATTCGTGCGAACTTAGTTAAAACTTTACAAACTTCTTATAAAAAAAAAATAAACGGCAAATTTTAAAGTACGTATTTCGTACGGTCTGAAAACCTATTAAATAGTAATTAAAAAAGATAACAAAACGTTTAACATGTCGTACATACCTTCAACTTGAATTTCCATTGTACAATAGGTTATAAACACAGTAATGCTTAGAAAAATAACACTTCTCGGAACTGCGTAAGTACGGAGCGGAGACCACGCTAACTATCACTGTTCAAATTCTCGTACTTTGGAGGCACAATTATAAGTGAATTGCTTGTGCAGTTGAAATTTCTTTTGTACTCTAAGTTACTATGACTAATGAACTAACATAACTAACAACTAAATATTGTTGCGTAATTTTAACATGACTATTTTCATCCAATGTCCTATGGCGGAACCACTGTGCAATGGGCCAAATCGTCAATACAAACGTCAATCTTGGCATTTTCAAGTGTTTGTTGCATCGCATTCGTCGAATTCGCTCTAAATTCCGCGAAGGAGGAAGCTGTCGCTTATTATTTGATAATGCACCATCTCATCGATCCACTCTTGTGACTGATTTTTTGACTAGAAATCGCATTTTAACCATCAATCACTCACCATATTTGCCTGATATGGCTCCCTGTGACTCCTACCCATTCGGAAAATTGCATTTGGCCATGAAAGGAAAAACTTTTGCGTCCATAGAAGCCATCCAAAAGGCTTGTACCGACATCCTGAGGGACAATCAAACAATCTTTCGAAAAGCTTTTAGATCGCGCAAAACAGTGTATTGAGACCAGAAGGGACTATTTAGAATACATAAATAAGCTCAGTCTTGTTTATTTTGAACAAGTGGCATATCATGAAAACAAGTGGTATATCGGTGGGAATTAAGGGAATGTGTGGAATGAGCACATTTCTATTAAAAATAGTTGCATCGATCGCTTTCGTCCTCATTTTCTTCAAAGCGAGTCTTCTTCCATTCCACTATCAATTCCTCGATATCAAGATCATCTGTATTAATATCGGTGTTTTCAGCTGATTCCCTGATAAATGATGAAAAATTGAAGAAGTATTTTTTTTTATTTATTTACAATATTTAAAAGAGTAACAGTTATTAATAACTATTCCACTTACGAAATAAGCACTGGCTGCCAGGGCCTTCGGCTTATGGTATCTTAACTAGAGTAATAATATAGGTAAGTAACTATACAAGAGGATGGGAGAGAGCAGTTGAGGAGGTATTAGAAGATTAGTGGGTAGTGTGAGTTTGATGGGAGTATAATTTTATATATAGTTTTCACAAAGAGTTAAAGTTTTAATTGAGCTAGTTTAATAAATTTACAAATTAAGTTAATGCTACTGTCATCTGTGTTGTTGAGTAGATTCGAAAGTTGAAGGTTAGGATGAATTGCATTTCTAGTGTATTCCAATCCTGGGCAGGTATCGAGGAGGTGTGTTGTCGTGTAGTCGTCTGAGTTGCAAAAAGGGCAGTCTGGTTTGACTGTGCCGTTTAGGATGTGAACATGGGTGGCTATAGTGTGACCGATTCGAAGGCGTGTAAATATCTTGAGGTTCTTGGATGACATGTGACTTGATGCCAGTAGGATTGTACTTTTTGTAGTGGTGTTGATAATTAATCCGTTGACTATTGTACGTATCCTGAAGAGATTTTAGTATAGTTTTCCGAATATCTTTGATAGTAAAATGTGCACTTTGAAGGGGTTCTTGGGCAGCTTCTTTGGCTCTAGTATCAGCGCACTCGTTCCCTTGCATTCCGGCATGACCTGAAACTCACATGATCCTTATGGAATTTTTATTTGATGGACTGGATGGACTCTTTGGGGAATTTTAGCAAATCCGCGATAAAAATAGTTTTTGGATTCAAGCCTCTCGGGAAAACTGGAATTGGTTGCAAAATCGCATCTGATGAGACATTCAGCTTGTGCATTAGTTCAACACAACGTTGTACCTATGGTGGACGGTTTGCGGCTATTTTTATATTGTTGCTTTGCTGAGTTTACCAGTCCAAGTAATATTTTATTTCTGCAGTGAAGAAGCTTGGGTAGGAGCATTATTGTGTTGCCGTTGATTCTGTGGGATATATCCGGTAATACGGCTTCTGCAAGACCAGCTTTTGTTGGTGATGTTGGAAACGCGGATACTCCTTCTAGCTGCCGCATGGTAAGGAGCATTTAATAGTTTGATGCTTTCCTTGGCACAATGTCCGTAAATACAAAGTCCAAAATCAATTTTGGATAACAGTAGGGCCTTTGTTACGTTAGCAAGTGTGTGGTGATGGACATGGGAATGCTTAGAAGATAAAAGAGGTTGTCTGTAAAGTCGGTTTACTGACGATAGTTTAACGTGATAACGTCATAAGAAAATACTGATTGAATGGTTGCATTTTCAAAAGAAAATTTTAATTTTATTTGTTTGATAGATATTTTGTATGGATATAGAGAATGAGTTAACATTAACATAACATAATATACTTTAACATAACATAACATAACATAACATAACATAACATAACACAACACAACACAACACAACATAACATAACATAACATAACATAACCTAACATAACATAACATAACATAACATAACATAACATAACATAACATAACATAACATAACATAACATAACATAACATAACATAACATAACATAACATAACATAACATAACATAACATAACATAACATAACATAACATAACATAACATAACATAACATAACATAACATAACATAACATAACATAACATAACATAACATAACATAACATAACATAACATAACATAACATAACATAACATAACATAACATAACATAACATAACATAACATAACATAACATAACATAACATAACATAACATAACATAACATAACATAACATAACATAACATAACATAACATAACATAACATAACATAACATAACATAACATAACATAACATAACATAACATAACATAACATAACATAACATAACATAACAAATTACCCCGTATTAAAGCACTTATCAACACCTTTCATTTGATACCCATATTGTACATACACAACCAAAGGTTACCCGGGTCCACGTTTTGACCTATATCTCGAGACCCCAGTCACGGAGCGGCATGAAAAATACTCTGTACTAAAGCATTCACCAACAGCTTTCATTTGATACCCATATTGTACATACACGTCCGAAGGTTACCCGGGTCCACGTTTTCACCTATATCTTGAGACCCTATCTACCAATAGGTATTCAAACTATACGGAAATCATCTTCAATACCTACTTAACAATGTGTGTAAGTTTGGTTTAATTCGGTTCAAAGACACGGCGGGTCCACGTTTTGGCATATATTTCGAGACCCTAGTCATCAATAGGTATGAAAACTACCCCGTATTAAAGCACTTATCAACAGCTTTCATTTGATACCCATATTGTACATACACAACCAAAGGTTACCCGGGTCCACGTTTTGACCTATATCTCGAGACCGCAGTCACGGAGCGGCATGAAAAATACTCTGTACTAAAGCATTCACCAACAGCTTCAATTTGATATCCATATTGTACAAACACATTCTAGGGTCCACGTTTTGGTCTCTATCTCGAGACCCTAGTCACGGAGCAGCATGAAAAATACTTTGGACTAAAGCACTCACCAACAGCTTCCATTTGGTACCCATATTGTACATACACATCCGAAGGTTACCCGGGTCCACGTTTTGACCTATATCTCGAGCCCTATTTCCAAAATAAAATATAATCCATGTTACTCGTGGATGATGTAGCTTTCGAATGGTGAAAGAATTTTTAAAATCGGTCCAGTAGTTTTGAGCCTATTCATTACAAACAAACAAAGTTTTCCTCTTTATAATATTAGTATAGACAACATATTTTATAAGGTATATGGTAAATATTACCATACATTTTTTCCTTCATATATAATAAAAAAATTAATAATTATAACATTAAAACAACAGGTATTATTAACAAACTTGGTTTTATTTTAAATTCTTCAAGTGAATCAAATTAATAATAATCAATAAGAAGGCATATGCAAATACAAATACGAGAATTTATATATGTACATTTGCGCATATACATACATACATATATACGCTCACTTAAGTAGGAGAGAGCAAGATATCGAACGTTGCCGTTCGTTTGCTTTGTTTGCTTTGCCGTTCGTTCCGCCCTTTCGCTTGCAGTTCATTCAATGCAATGAGCAAGGTAACACTAATATGAGCAAGGTAACACTAATGAGCAAGGTAACACTAATATGAGCAAGGTAACGGCAATGAGCAAGGTAACACTAATATGAGCAAGGTAACACTAATATGAGCAAGGTAACACTAATGAGCAAGGTAACACTAATATGAGCAAGGTAACACTAATATGAGCAAGGTAACACTAATGAGCAAGGTAACACTCATGAGCAAGGTAACACTAATATGAGCAAGGTAACACTAATATGAGCAAGGTAACACTAATGAGCAAGGTAACACTAATATGAGCAAGGTAACACTAATATGAGCAAGGTAACACTAATGAGCAAGGTAACGACACATTTTTTCGTGCGTGCAGCCTGTTAAATCGAATTATAAGACGTTATCACGTCAAAAACTTAATTATGTTAACCCTTAAAAATAAGCTTATTCTAATGGCTTTGCAGTGTATGCAAGTTTTTGACGTGATAACGTCTTATAATTCGATTTAACAGGCTGCACGCACGAAAAAATGTGTCGTTACCTTGCTCATTAGTGTTACCTTGCTCTTTAGTGTTACCTTGCTCATATGTAGTTACCTTGCTCATTAGTGTTACCTTGCTCTTTAGTGTTACCTTGCTCATATGTAGTTACCTTGCTCATTAGTGTTACCTTGCTCTTTAGTGTTACCTTGCTTTTTAGTGTTACCTTGCTCATTAGTGTTACCTTGCTCTTTAGTGTTATCTTGCTCATTAGTGTTACCTTGCTCTTTAGTGTTACCTTGCTCATTAGTGTTACCTTGCTCTTTAGTGTTACCTTGCTCATTAGTGTTACCTTGCTCATTTGTCGTTACCTTGCTCATTGCATTGCATGAACTGCAAGCGAAAGCGCGGAACGAACGACAAAGCAAACAAAGCAAACGAACGGCAACGTTCGACATCTTGCTCTCTCCTACTTAAGTGAGCGTATATATGTATGTATATGCGCATATGTACATATATAAATTCACGTATTTGTATTTGCATATGCCTTCTTATTGATTATTATTAATTTGATTCACTTGAAGAATTTAAAATAAAACCAAGTTTGTTAATAATACCTGTTGTTTTAATGTTATAATTATTAATTTTTTTATTATATATGAAGGAAAAAATGTATGGTAATATTTACCATATACCTTATAAGATACGTTGTCTATACTAATATTATAAAGAGGACAACTTTGTTTGTTTGTAATGAATAGGCTCCAAACTACTAAACCGATTTTAAAAATTCTTTCACCATTCGAAAGCTACATCATCCACGAGTAACATGGATTATATTTTATTTTGGAAATAGGGCTCGAGATATAGGTCAAAACGTGGACCCGGGTAACCTTCGGATGTGTATGTACAATATAGGTATCAAATGGAAGCTGTTGGTGAATGCTTTAGTCCAGAGTATTTTTCATGCCGCTCCGTGACTAGGGTCTCGAGATAGAGACCAAAACGTGGACCCTAGATTGTGTTTGTACAATATGGATATCAAATTGAAGCTGTTGGTGAATGCTTTAGTACAGAGTATTTTTCATGCCGCCCCGTGACTGGGGTCTCGATATATAGGTCAAAACGTGGACCCGGGTAACCTTTGGTTGTGTATGTACAATATGGGTATCAAATGAAAGCTGTTGGTAAGTGCTTTAATAGGGGTAATTTTCATACCTATTGATGACTAGGGTCTGGAAATATATGCCAAAACGTGGACCCGCCGTGTCTTTGCCCCGAATTAAACCAAACTTACACACATTGTTAAGTAGGTATTGAAGATGATTTCCGTATAGTTTGGATACCTATTGGTAGATAGGGTCTCGAGATATAGGTCAAAACGTGGACCCGGGTAACCTTCGGATGTGTATGTACGATATGGGTATCAAATGGAAGCTGTTTGTGAATGCTTTAGTTCAGAGTATTTCCATCCGCTCCGTGACTAGGGTCTCGAGATAGAGACCAAAACGTGGACCCTAGAATGTGTTTGTACAATATGGATATCAAATGAAAGCTGTTGATAAGTGCTTTAATACGGGGTAATTTTCATACCTATTGATGACTAGGGTCTCGAAATATATTCCAAAACGTGGACCCGCCGTGTCTTTGAACCGAATTAAACCAAACTTACACACATTTTTAAGTAGGTATTGAAGATGATTTCCGTAAAGTTTGAATACCTATTGGTAGATAGGGTCTCAAGATATAGGTCAAAACGTGGACCCGGGTAACCTTTGGACGTGTATGTACAATATGGGTATCAAATGAAAGCTGTTGGAGAATGCTTTAGTACAGAGTATTTTTCATGCCGCTCCGTGACTGGGGTCTCGAGGTATAGGTCAAAACGTGGACCCGGGTAACCTGTGGTTGTGTATGTACAATATGGGTATCAAATGAAAGCTGTTGATAAGTGCTTTAATACGGGGTAATTTGTTATGTTATGTTATGTTATGTTATGTTATGTTATGTTATGTTATGTTATGTTATGTTATGTTATGTTATGTTATGTTATGTTATGTTATGTTATGTTATGTTATGCTATGCTATGCTATGTTATGTTATGTTATGTTATGTTATGTTATGTTATGTTATGTTATGTTATGTTATAGTTATGTTATGTTATGTTATATTATGTTATGTTATGTTATGTTATGTTATGTTATGTTATGTTATATTATGTTATGTTATGTTATGTTATGTTATGTTATGTTATGTTATGTTATGTTATGTTATGTTATGTTATGTTATGTTATGTTATGTTATGTTATGTTATGTTATGTTATGTTATGTTATGTTATGTTATGTTATGTTATGTTATGTTATATTATGTTATGTTATGTTATGTTATGTTATGTTATGTTATGTTATATTATGTTATATTATGTTATGTTATGTTATATTATGTTATATTATGTTATGTTATGTTATGTTATATTATGTTATGTTATGTTATATTATATTATATTATGTTATATTATGTTATATTATATTATGTTATATTATATTATGTTATGTTATATTATATTATATTATATTATATTATATTATATTATATTATATTATGTTATATTATGTTATGTTATATTATGTTATGTTATGTTATGTTATGTTATGTTATGTTATGTTATGTTATGTTATATTATGTTATATTATGTTATGTTATGTTATGTTATGTTATATTATAGTTATGTTATCTTATGTTATGTTATGTTATGTTATGTTATGTTATGTTATGTTATGTTATGTTATGTTATGTTATGTTATGTTATGTTATGTTATGTTATGTTATGTTATGTTATGTTATGTTATGTTATGTTATGCTATGTTATGTTATGTTATGTTATGTTATGTTATGTTATGTTATGTTATGTTATGTTATGTTATGTTATGTTATGTTATGTTATGTTATGTTATGCTATGTTATGTTATGTTATGTTATGTTATGTTATGTTATGTTATGTTATGTTATGTTATGTTATGTTATGTTATGTTATGTTATGTTATGTTATGTTATGTTATGTTATGTTATGTTATGTTATGATATGCTATGTTAATGTTAACTCATTCTCTATATCCATACAAAATATCTATCAAACAAATAAAATTAAAATTTTCTTTTGAAAAATGCAACCATTCAATCAGTATTTTCTTATGACGTTATCACGTTAAACTATCGTCAGTAAACCGACTTTACAGACAACCTCTTTTTTTGGTGAATGTTAAGCCTAAAATCCTAGTGTGTTAGAATGTGGGATTAGTACATTGGAAAAGGACAAACTGGGGAAGCAACATTTTCGTTTTTGACGTGATAACGTCTTATAATTCGATTTAACAGGCTGCACGCACGAAAAAATGTGTCGTTACCTTGCTCATTAGTGTTACCTTTGCTCTTTAGTGTTACCTTGCTCATATGTAGTTACCTTGCTCATTAGTGTTACCTTGCTCATATTAGTGTTACCTTGCTCATATGTAGTTACCTTGCTCATTAGTGTTACCTTGCTCTTTAGTGTTACCTTGCTCTTTAGTGTTACCTTGCTCTTTAGTGTTACCTTGCTCATTAGTGTTACCTTGCTCATTTGTCGTTACCTTGCTCATTGCATTGCATGAACTGCAAGCGAAAGCGCGGAACGAACGACAAAGCAAACAAAGCAAACGAACGGCAACGTTCGACATCTTGCTCTCTCCTACTTAAGTGAGCGTATATATGTATGTATATGCGCATATGTACATATATAAATTCACGTATTTGTATTTGTATATGCCTTCTTATTGATTATTATTAATTTGATTCACTTGAAGAACTTAAAATAAAACCAAGTTTGTTAATAATACCTGTTGTTTTAATGTTATAATTATTAATTTTTTTATTATATTCTTTATTATATTATATGGGTATCAAATGAAAGCTGTTGGTAAGTGCTTTAATAGGGGTAATTTTCATACCTATTGATGACTAGGGTCTGGAAATATATGCCAAAACGTGGACCCGCCGTGTCTTTGCACCGAATTAAACCAAACTTACACACATTGTTAAGGAGGTATTGAAGATGGTTTCCGTATAGTTTGGATACCTATTGGTAGATAGGGTCTCGAGATATAGGTCAAAACGTGGACCCGGGTAACCTTCGGATGTGTATGTACGATATGGGTTTAAAATGGAAGCTGTTTGTGAATGCTTTAGTTCAGAGTATTTCCATCCGCTCCGTGACTAGGGTCTCGAGATAGAGACCAAAACGTGGACCCTAGAATGTGTTTGTACAATATGGATATCAAATGAAAGCTGTTGATAAGTGCTTTAATACGGGGTAATTTTCATACCTATTGATGACTAGGGTCTCGAAATATATTCCAAAACGTGGACCCGCCGTGTCTTTGAACCGAATTAAACCAAACTTACACACATTGTTAAGTAGGTATTGAAGATGATTTCCGTAAAGTTTGAATACCTATTGGTAGATAGGGTCTCAAGATATAGGTCAAAACGTGGACCCGGGTAACCTTTGGACGTGTATGTACAATATGGGTATCAAATGAAAGCTGTTGGAGAATGCTTTAGTACAGAGTATTTTTCATGCCGCTCCGTGACTGGGGTCTCGAGGTATAGGTCAAAACGTGGACCCGGGTAACCTGTGGTTGTGTATGTACAATATGGGTATCAAATGAAAGCTGTTGATAAGTGCTTTAATACGGGGTAATTTGTTATGTTATGTTATGTTATGTTATGTTATGTTATGTTATGTTATGTTATGTTATGTTATGTTATGTTATGTTATGTTGTGTTATGTTATGTTATGTTATGTTATGTTATGTTATGTTATGTTATGTTATGTTATGTTATGTTATGTTATGTTATGTTATGTTATGTTATGTTATGTTATGTTATGTTATGTTATGTTATGTTATGTTATGTTATGTTATGTTATGTTATGTTATGTTATGTTATGTTATGTTATGTTATGTTATGTTATGTTATGTTATGTTATGTTATGTTATGTTATGTTATGTTATGTTATGTTATGTTATGTTATGTTATGTTATGTTATGTTATGTTATGTTATGTTATGTTATGTTATGTTATGTTATGTTATGTTATGTTATGTTATGTTATGTTATGTTATGTTATGTTATGTTATGTTATGTTATGTTATGTTATGTTATGTTATGTTATGTTATGTTATGTTATGTTATGTTATGTTATGTTATGTTATGTTATGTTATGTTATGTTATGTTATGTTATGTTATGTTATGTTATGTTATGTTATGTTATGTTATGTTATGTTATGTTATGTTATGTTATGTTATGTTATGTTATGTTATGTTATGTTATGTTATGTTATGTTATGTTATGTTATGTTATGTTATGTTATGTTATGTTATGTTATGTTATGTTATGTTATGTTATGTTATGTTATGTTATGTTATGTTATGTTATGATATGTTATGTTAATGTTAACTCATTCTCTATATCCATACAAAATATCTATCAAACAAATAAAATTAAAATTTTCTTTTGAAAAATGCAACCATTCAATCAATATTTTCTTATGACGTTATCACTTTAAACTATCGTCAGTAAACCGACTTTACAGACAACCTCTTATTTACTTGCTGAGATGTTGGTGCCTGATATTACTGACCATTTGCTTATAATGTTTAAAATGTTCAGAAAAGTATAAATGACTTCGTTAAGGTTTTTTAATTTGAAAAATACTAAAACATCATCAGCATATATAACATGTTCCACCTCGGCATTAGAACCGACAATTGAACTAATTTCATTAAACGCTATAGTGAACAGTGTCCCTGAGAGAGGTGAACCTTGCGGTATACCATTAAAGAGGCTATGAGCCTGTGATTTACAATTATTAACGCTGACTGAAAACTTGCGATTACTTAAAAAGGATTTAACGAATATATAAATTTTGTTGAGTTGGTTAAGAACAACATGAATGCCGATTCTATCGAATGCTTTCTCGAAGTCTAAACTTAATACAAAAACGAGATTACCTGTCGCTAATGCCGAGGATACGAAATGTTTCAAGCATAAAAGCGACTCGGTCACTCCTATGCCTTTTTGGAAGCCAAATTGGTTGGGACTAAGAAGTCCCTTTGCTTTAGCGAACCCCATAATTGGGATGGAAATGATATTCTCAAGGATTTTGGACATGCAAGGGAGTAAGGACACAGGTCTAAAGTTCGTAATGAGGGACAATTAAGGGGTTAGGGGTAGTCAGAATTTTCAAAAAATCGATTTTTTTTTCTTAAAGTATAATGTTTTAAAAATATTGTGTAAAAATTTGAAGTGAATCCGACAAATACTTTTCAAGTTATTCAACAATTAACAAAGGGCGCTCGGCCGCTCCGGAGCCGATAGCAAAACTTTAAATGCGTTTTTCTCAAAACTATGTTTTTCAAACTGGTGAACACTGTAACTTAAAAACCGCTACGTAGATTTCAATAAAATTTATACAGCTTTTGAAAAACATAAAAAACTTGTGCCTGATCGAAGGATTTTTTTTTTTTCAAAAATTTCGATTTTTTTTAACAATTAACCGTTGGTTTTTTTTTCTAAAATCTGAAAATTGAAAAAAAAAAAGTTTCGATCAGGCACAAGATTATCTATTAATAAAACTAATTTTTCTTGTCCGATTGGTTTTAGATGAATCTGCAAGGACTTGTGATGTTCACCGCAAGGGACTTCTGGAGAAACGGGCTTCACACAAACAGCGATAACTTTTGCAATTATTAATTTTTTTTTTTGAAATTTTGGTGAAGTCAAGTTAAAACATGATGTTTTTATGCTATGTTTTTATTCTTGTTAAATAAATTAATTAAGTAGCAAAAAAAAATTCGTGAAATTCATCATTTTTTCGGGCCTCTGACTACCCCTAACCCCTTAAAGCAGTCTTCCATTCTTGAGGAAAGATTCCAGCATTAAAAATTTCATTGTAAAGATTCACGAGTCGGATTTTGAGGATGCTGGGTAGGTTTTTAGGTATATATTTCATAGGATATTTTATCCAAGCCCGGTGTCTTTCCTGTCATTTTTGAAATCGTGGAATCGAATTCATATAGAGAAATTTGGGATACTGTGAGCGAAGCTTCAATTGAAGGGTATGGGTTGGAATAATATTCAGGTAGGGTTAGATTTTTTTGCGAGTTGAAGGCGGAATGAAAGTTGGAGTCGTGGGAGTAGGACGACCAGGATTTGGCAAATTCTTCAGCGATATCTGGTGGAGCGTAGATTGGCCCTTGTTCATTATAAATAAATGGTTGGTATGTTAGAACGACGCGAGCTGCCTGTCAGCGTTCTAATATCTGACCAAATTTGTTTAGGGCTGTGAGTTTTTCCAAGGAATGCCTTTTAGCTGATTTAAGCTCTTTTCTGAAATCAGCGTTCGCTGTTTTATAATTAACGAGGTTGGTATCGTTTATGTGGTACTAGGGTTTTTCAATAAGGGCGGGTAGATGTTGAAATGGAATAAAATGGCGTTTGCTGTGTGGTACGTAGCGCCGTGCTGCTGGAACCACATGTCGTCCAGGTCCTTATGGTTCAATATGAGCCATAAGAAATTGGAAGGGCCACCACGTCTACCGAAAAATGAGCGCAATGCGCGCAACGTTTGCGTTAATGAACACTCATTTTGAAATAAAGTTTTATCATTTGACCGTGCTGTTCAATCGTGTAACTTGCCATGATGATTTGGCATAAGCAACTGAATAATAAACAAAAGATTTGACAGATGTCACCAAAACAAAATGGCTGCCCCAGGGCGCCAAAATCGACCCGCGCCAATTGAAAACCCCTTTATTTGGACCACAGTTTTTGCTTGCTATTTCTAAAGATGGTAAGTAGGTTAGACCAGTATGGTAGTTTGGCGGAAAATTTTCTTGTGTTTGTTTGCGATATTGAGAGGTGGGCTGCCGAATTTTTTGTTTTAATATTAGCAGCTTCTGCGTTGATGTTTTTTGCAAACCGCTTTATTGTTTGTTAGAGTCATAGATAAACAAAGAAGTTTTTCCCAGTCAGCTTTTGCGGTTAAAAATTTTGATATTGGCTTGACTTCGTACCAATCAGGGATGGAAAAGGATGTTAAAAGCGGGAAATTGTCGCTGTTGTGGAGTTCGTACAATGTACGAGAAGAAAGGCTGGGAGCTATAGAACTGGATGCAAGGATGATATCAGGATGGGTGAAGGTTTGGTGTGTGGAAAAATGTTGTCGTTCAAGACAATGAGATTTTAGGTCAAAATTAAATCTTCAATAGTTTTTCCTCTTATATTGGAATGCTCGGAGCCCCACAATGGGCTCTAGGCATTGAAATCGCCTAGACTATAATTGCGGTGGAAAATTTGTTAATTATATCGGTAAGCTCTTTGTAATGAAAATTTTGGCTAGGAGGAATAAAACAATTAATTAAAGTAATTTTTCTTTCAATATCAATCTCAATAGCTAGGCAGGATATATTAGATGAAATAGGAATTATTTTATGATTTAAGGAATTTTTTATAAAGAAAGCGAATCTTTGCTTACACAAGGTATTTTGAGGCAAATTGTGGAAATAGCTATTATATTTATTAGGTCCGTATGCTGTTTTATTGGATGGAATATGTGTTTCTTGCAGTGCGACAATTGCCGGGTTGAATTCATTGATTTCTATATTTAAATCTATGTAGTTATTAAGTAGTCAATCAATATTCCAATATTTCCATTAATATTCTTCTTTTTGGGATGGGCTTTCTGTAATAACAGGTGGAAAAGGGTGGGTGGGAAGCTGGGTAGAAGTAAGTTGAGAAAGGAAGGAGAAAATAGTGGGTTTTGTGGTGTAGTAATCGACTGAATTATTATGTGCCATCGGTATTCGCGTTTATGTTTGCTGTGTTAGCATTGTTGCTATTAGAAAATATTTGCTTGGTTTGTGGGTTACCATTGTTATTATTTCTGGTGGAGGGTAAAAGAGTATCAACAGTGGGAGTAGGTGATGCTGGCTTGAATGATGTATTTGTTGTATTTTTGTTACTTCCTTTTGTGGTATTATTTGATTTGATGATATCGGGCTTCTGGAGGTTTGTACTGCTTGGTGATTAATTATATTTGTTGTGTTTATATTGTTTTGTGGATTACTGAAGGTATTTTTTGTTACATTGGAGAAAGAGGGTGAAGATTCATTATTTTATGTATTCCAATAGGTTCGCGCATGCTGCATTTCTTTTCAGTTTTTATTGTAATGATTTCCTTCATTTGAATGAATTCAATTCTTTCAACGTTGGTCCCATAGAAGAGTACAGGCCTCAAAAACGCAGTGTACAATCAGTATACTACGCGTGGTTTTAAGCCCCATCTTTTACATATAGCCGATTTGCGTCCATATAGAGAATTGGCCGCTTCTCTGGACCTGCCTTTGATATTTCAGATCCAGTTGACTTTGTGTTAGAATAAGATTTCAGAGTATAGGGTAGAGGGTCCTTTCCTAAAAAGCACCCTTCGCTACGTGCTATTAATATAATATTTGTTTCCCATCTTCGAGACAATGGTTATTTTCTCGAGAAGTATCTGAGAGGATACCTGTGTCCTATGCAGGCCCGCCTGAACGGCACCCGGGTAGAGGTTGTTGAAAGCTTCTTCTATATCAGTTCATTGGGCGAAATTCAATCTAGTCCTGCTGGAAAGACCTAATTACCATTTTCGTATGTTTAAGGCTTATGATGTTCCCGGAGAAATTCCAGGTTCTCGCGTTAAAAAATTTTGCGTCAGGATATTCTATGCACCTGGCGAAATTTCCGTCACCCTTTGACTTCCATACAAATTGAATTTTCGAGAGTCTTTCAACTAATTAATTTCCGTTAGAGCTTCCTTCAATGTTTGCGTTTTCAATGCACTTCTAAAATCTATTTAGGCCCTTCTGACGTGTTTTTCGGGTTCAGTTATTTGAAAACATTGCAACATTATAGG